>CAHIKZ030000320.1:2137500-2215000 GCA_903632075.3 Acanthosepion pharaonis
ATATGTATGTTTGCATAAATATGAGTGGCGTTCTGACAACAATTTTTCCTCCCACTTCCATAAAAACACAATATACACAACCATATATAAATCCAAAATTTTAAAAGTTAATCAGTTTGTCTGATGATCAAAAATAGCATGAAACCCAGGGTCACAAACTCACATCAATCCAACTTAATATATATATATATATATATACATATAAATGGACATTGAAGTCAACACCCAGAGGCGACAGTCTTTCAGTGGTCAAGAGATATATATATACATATATATATATATATATATATATATTGACACACATGTATAAAACATTGATAAGAAGACTCACTTTTAGAACTATACATTATTTGGATGATTAATGTAAATAAATAATGCATGTATGTTTTGGAGACACAAGGAGATATATTTTATTGTCTTTAACCTTCCATGGGCTTTACAATAAACTGTTGAAATTAGTCTGCTTTCTGTGTATTTATTACACACATTACAAAATGCATGTAGATAATAAAGTGTATTTTTCAACTATTGGAGAATTTCATAAATCCAATCTTCAAAAGAAAGAAAACAAAATCAAACAAGTGATTTGGCAAAATGTGTGTGCATATATTTTGAAAGGGAATATATATATATATATATATATATATATATATATATATATATATATATATATATATATGTGTGTGTGTGTGTAAAACATACATACATACACACATATACAAGAGTCAGCCTTAGTTTAGAAAATATGTATCTATAGAATCAAATACCTTTATACATGTGTATCTATGCATACACACACACACAGATATATATCTAAATGTTCCCTATTTTTCAAAAATCATTTGTTTTTCTTGTTCAAGTTTGCTGCTTTCTTCACAATTGTGTTTGACTGGTGACGTTCTGCTTCAACAGCAGAAAATATCTTTCTATTTTGACTTTCTTTGTTGCTTTTCAATTTTTACAATTTCTGTGAGTCCTTTCAGTCTACATCTTCACTAAATTATACTGAATTTTTATTTTTCTTTATTGCTTATATTAACCTGGGTTAGTCAGTGCCATCTTGCTCTTTTCCCTCCTGAGTGGAATGTCTTTTGAACATTAGCAAATAGTATTCTTATTTATGCTCAATGAAACTCTTTCCCTCTCACTTCTACTTCTTTCTTATTACCCCCACCCCCATTATACAAAAGCACCATCCCCACTCATAATGTCTTCCACTCATAGACTTAGGTCTCATTTGGTTATTGTTAATTTTTTCTTTTTTTTTTCTTTTTTTTTTACATCAAATGGATTCCTTATGACATACTATATATATATATGTGCGTGTCTGTGTGTGTGTATAATGAGTGTATATATGAGTGCATGATTTTTGTATGCCTATGTGTATTTGCATAAAAATTGAATGTATATTTATAAATACTTGTGAAGATATTGATACATACATTTTATTATGTTTATTTAAATATATATATATGTGTGTGTGTCTGTGTAGTATATATGCATACTTCCTTATATACACAGAATGTTTGTATTTCTATATGTCTATTTTGTAATTGTGATAAATTAACAAAGAACCTAAATATACCCCAAAAAAATCTACAAAAAAGATTGAAAAAAAGGTTTAAAGAATAGAGAAAATGTAAATGTTTACTTGTGTCTTGTGTATGACTTTTTGTTCATTTGGGTTTCTGCTCTCTTTTCTAATAGTGTGCTCTCCTTGCTTTCTTTTTCTTGTTTTTTACTTGTTTGTCTTCAAGCATCAAATAAACCCATTGTGTGAAATGGCATTCCTTTCACTTGGCACCATTTCCCAAGACACTCTCAGAACATGACAGCTTTTGATGGTTTCATTACTACCACCACTGTTCATATGATTGCAGAAATTGCTACTGCCACCACCAACACTTTTACTGTTGCTATTTTATCACTTTCACCATTGCTATTATCCCAATATTTACTTATAACTACTTTAAGGGAGTTGGCTATCATGGTGGAATGGTTAAAAAGCTCATCTTGAAGATCAGTTCATTGGTATAGTAAATTTGATTCTCATGGGTACCCAGTCACTGTAGTCTTGTGCCAGAATATGCTATGCTTAGTAAGTAAATATAACTATTATTAGGTACCTTAAAAAAAAGCTTTATTTGATGTTCCATAAATTTTGCTTTGAAGATAAGTTGGCTGAATACAGCAAATATCTACAACTACTATTACTATTATAATTCCTCTTCTTACTACTATTACTACTATTTGCATACATATCTTTGTACATCTTTGACCTTGTTGTACCATTATGTAGAGCTATAAGTAAATACCACAAAAAACAGGCCGTTTTTAGTTTCATGTGTCCATGCTCTATAAGAAAACTTTAGTATAAAAAAGTGAGTTTGCATTTTGCTATTGGATTTAATTATTTACTAAGCATAGCTTACATTAAGCACAAAGCTACAAGTATGGGGCCTCCTAGTGAAGTTTGAACTCACTGCTTAGTAGTAATGATCTACAAGCTTACTGTTCATTGCACCATGACAGGTTACCACTATTGAATTTAAATAAAAATGATTTTGTATTTTGGTCTCATGCCTCTTCTCTTAATATATTAGGTTTGTGCAAAAGTTACCAATGTTCTTTTTAGAAATGTTTCATACTGAATCACTTTTGTTATTGTTTTTGTTGAAAAATTGTTGCAATTGCCTCATAAGTATGCTTGTATCAATGTTATTCATACTGATTTCCTCGTGGTCAGCATTACATTATCTTGTTCCTAGTTAATGAGTTGATTTTCAGAGCCCAATAAAACAGTACCTTGTATCAGGCCAGGCCAACTTTATTAAATACTCATATCAGAAATACAGCTATATGATCATTGTTACTGATATTATAAAATCCATTATTATGGTACAAATATTACAAAATATTTCTAATATTAAAAATCAGGATAATTTTTGTTGGTCCAAAACAAGTCAGTCATCTTCCTCTTTTGTTTTTTGTTGAATCCTGTATAAATACTGTTACCATCTTTTGCTTTTAATTGCAAAGTTTTTCAAGGCTGACATTCCATAATAAGAAAAGTTGAAATAGAAAGCATGTTGCTTGTAATAGTTATCTCTTAACTCTTCTCTTTGTCTCTCTCTCCTGGGCTGGCAACTATCAAGTAAATAGCAAAAAATACATTTCTCCTCAAACATAAAGAATAAAACAGTGAATGGATAAATTGATAAATTATAATGAGTAATGGAGTGGCATTTATTTTGTAGTTGAATATATTGGTATTAAAAAGTTATTATTATTCACTGTCTTTTCCTTTTACTTTGTTTATCTGAAAACCTGCAGGGTTATTTCTTCTTAGCAAAGAAATCTTGATTTCATTCAAAAAGATTAAAAGAAAAATGCTTTTTTTAGAAAATCTTTGTTTATTTAGTAGCTCCTCCATTTGTATTCCTTGTGGTTGCAGAAGATGGCTTAAGATATTAAGACCATATTTAAAGTGTATGATAATAATGTCAAACTAATTTTTTCACCTTTCCTCTTTTCATTCAATATAATAGTAATAATAGGTTTCCCATCATTACTACAATCTTTAATCTTTCTGCTCTTCTTTTCAGAAACAGTAACTGTTTTGCTTTATCATTACTACTGCTACAGCAACATTTTGTGGGATTTCACTTTTCTCTTGACATTCACTACCAATAACATTTATATTTAGTACCATTTAGTACCATGATGAAATTTTATTGTGACTATTGCACATAATTAACATTGTGACTATTGCACATAATTAACACTTTTGTTTTTGTTTCTTTTTTTAGGGACCTTCGCTTGTTATCAATTGGTGCTGGAGTTGATGAAGTAATGTTGTCAATCATTTGCAAATACATGAATATTCTGCCAAAGACAAAGTAAAATATGATCAGTGATCCAATGGAACAGATAGCAGCATCAACATTCCCAGAAAACAGAATTATCCTACCAACCGTGTCTATGTATTGTGTGTACTGTATCTGTGTGGGTCTTGTTTATGAATTTGTATCTAGAAATATATGTGTTTGACTTTGAGTTTGTTTACATAGGTGT
Source organism: Acanthosepion pharaonis (assembly GCA_903632075.3). Lineage (NCBI taxonomy): Eukaryota > Metazoa > Mollusca > Cephalopoda > Sepiida > Sepiidae > Acanthosepion > Acanthosepion pharaonis. The sequence continues at coordinate 2,141,575 of CAHIKZ030000320.1, forward strand.
TTATGAAATCTTGTGTATCAGATGATCTTAAAACATAAGAGATGAAAGTAATTCTAAATGACATGCCTATATTTAATATTTACAGACATAAAGTATGGTCAGTTCTCGTAATAGTCCCATGTTTATTTAAATATTCAGAATGTTAGGTATAGAGCTACAAGCATGCAATTAAATAAAAGTCAGCAGATATATGCTTTGAAAGGTTCCAAAAAGAGATTTACATTTCTTAAAAAAGGTAATTGAGCCTTGTTCTCCTTTGTGGTCTTTTGTGGTTAACTAGTCTAAAATAGAGGTGGTTTTTCCCTATGTAAGGGCAATGCAAGTTTGATCACTGCCAAATGGTACATTTTATTGATTTCATTCAAAAAAGATTTGTGGGAAATACTTTTTCCTACAAAATCTTTGACTATCCTGGCTGATAGAAATCCATTACACTGTCTAAAAATAATAGAAAATAGATGTCTACTTAAACCTATGTGTGTGTGTGTGTAAAAATATGCTATATTTATGGGAGAAAAGTGTTCAATATCAGAGATATTGTGTATGTAAGTACAAGCAGTGTAAATATGGATATCAACATTGCATAGCTAAATCTGTTTCATACTTAAGCATAATCCTCAGGACATAAGGGTGAATGTAGCTCAGTTATATATGTTTGTCACTGAGGGATGGTGGGTAAAAGGTTTTAACAGAGGCAATACCTGTGAGCTAATAGGTATATACTACATGAACTAACCAAAACAATCCATAAAAATAATATAAGCCTATACAGGGATGATGAATTCAAAATCCTAAGAAACTATAACAAAGAAAAAAATAGATAAAGCCAAATAATTAAAATATCTTTTAAAAATTTGAAAAAAAAATAAAAACAAGTTTAAAAGAAATAGATTTCCTAGAATTACATTCAACCTCAGCAGTCATAGAACGATAGAGAAAAACCCAAAACAAACCAATTTTACATATATATGTCTTCCAATCACCAACTGACGATAATTAAGCAGGTCACACAATCTATTAACTGTAGATTAACTGATAACTCTTCTAATGAAACCAAATTTAAGGAAGCTAAAAGAAATTATGAAACAGGATAGTGGGTTTTCAATGACCACACATACACAACACAGAACAAAAGAAGCTCACAGAAGAAAGATCATATGGTTTAATCCACTGTACAGTAAAAATAAAAACAAATGTAGGAAAAATATTCATTAAACTCATCCACGAACATATTCCTCCATCAAGCACTATCTTTCAAATTTTCAACAGAAACATCATAAAATCAGTTTTAGTTACACTGACAATGTCATATTACTAAAAATACAACAGTGAATAAATAACAAATACCTAACATCAGCCAAATACCCCTGTAACTGCAAAGCAATGCATAAATGTCTCTTAAATGGCAATTGCTTGCAAAGTAATATCATATACCAAGCCATCCTAAAAACAAAGTAACAAAGAAAAGAATATACATATGTGCAATAGGACTCTGGAAACTGAAAAACTATGCTAAGTTTTGCTTGTAGAAGAAAATAGTTTTAATTACTTTTCCAGATCAACACTAATAAATATACAAAATATCAAAACTTATCTCAAAATGCAAACATGAAGATAAATTTTTACTACATTACATGAAACTTGGAAACTAAAAACTAATATCTTGTAAAACATAGCTAAAAAAATTCAAATAAAATATAAGAATTAAAATAAAAACATAGATAAAATAATTTCTAAAATAATTACAATATACTGAAAAAAAAGACAAATAAGTTAGCTACTCCCACTCAAAAACCCAAATAAATAAGCAATTGAACAAAGTAATAAAAGATGAAGAATACAAATAAATGCATATACACAAAGGTTTAATAAATTTAATAATAATAAACTATAATAAATAATAAATGAATGAATAAAATACTAAAATAATGAAAAACAAATAGAAAGAAATTAAATGCAAATCTGAAACTTACAACTAATCAAGTAATGAGTTAAAGGCAACCATTAAACTTATGACCCATGTCTTACTGACCTAGGTAATTCAAACAAATCCTGCACAGTAGTACAAAATACCATAAACAGAAAATAACCATTTTCATGCTAATAATTAGTTCTATTCAATTAGTCTATTAATCTATTCAATTAATCCTATAGCCGTGAGAATAATACGATAAACTGAAAATAACTGGCTTTCTTACTCACAATTCCCCAGTGACAAACATATTTAAATAGTCATAATATGCTTCTACCCACATATCCCAAGGATTGCATTTGAGCATAAACACTTGCTACTGTGTGTTGATGTATATGTGTGTGTGTATATATATATATATATATATATATATATATATATATATATATATATATATATATATATATATATTATTTTATGCTTATGTAAATTTATGCACTACACTGTACATGTAAATATATATATATATATATATATGAAAAATTTTAAAAAAAACAAACAAAAATCTTAAATGTAGTTAAAATGAAAGAAACATAAACGTCTGGTCTTTTGTTTTTGTTAAACGTATTTCAAGACAATATTGATCAAAATACAATTTGTTGAATATTGTCTTGAAAAAGGTTGGATAAAAACAAAGTCTTGAGTTTTTATGTATTTCTTTCATTTAACTACATTTAAGGATTTTTTGTTTGTTTTTTTCAAAATTTCTTCATTCTGTCGGATTTATATCCATTTACACTTGCTTATATATATATATATATATATATATATATATATATGTGTGTGTGTGTGTAAATATATAGTATATATAAGTGCCATTATAAACACCAGAATACATGCTTAATGAATAAGCATTTATATTTTCATAATTTAGTTTACACTCTTTATATCTACATACTTATCTATCTACATCTCTCTCTTTTATATATATATATATATATATATACTGTACATGTTTAATCAATGTTTCTGTCCGTAGTCTCAGCTTGTATGTGGGAACTTCAATGAAATGTATTGCCGGATATAGAGCAGTATACTTTGGTCAGTGAGTAGGGCAATTGGCCATCTAGTTGCTGATGGTAATGTTGACAACATGTGGCTGCTAAATTTCTTTAGGGAATTGATTCAAATGAATGCAGATGATTTACACTGATTGATACTGAAAAGAGACAACTGTAGAAAAAAATTAAAATCCAATTGAAAACAGAAATAAAATAAGAAAAAATAAAAGAACAAGTGATCAATGAATGAATGATTTGGTCAAAAATGACAACCGATGACATAAATAATTGAAGCATCAAAATCAAATAAAATTCTGATCTATAAATAAAAGAATATATACTTTTCAATTTGGCGAGTTTGACTTATTTTTCTTTTGAAACTGTCTTTTCGACATCACTTTTATTTCCTTTATTTCTTATTATCTTCAAGTTGTAGTGAGGAAGGGAAATAGACAATATAATGATTTAAATATAGTCTGAAATTCTGAGATGAATCATTAGCATAATTCCTCAAGTTGTTTGAACTAACATCTCCATCAATGTTCATTTTATCACTGTTTTTTTTTAATTAGGCTTTCTTCATTATTCTCTGAATGTATAATTCATTTAGTTATCTGGAGTTGCTATTATCAGTAGTTTTGGAATTTGGTAACAGAGATTCCTAAAAGCAGTGGCAATATCTCTATCTCCTCCCCTTTTTATGCTACTTTCAGAAATATTTGACACTGTTGAAAAGCCTTAAAAATGCTTAAGCTGAAATTGTATTTGATGACATATATGATTCTCACCACCAATCTTTTCTCCAAAAATATATCACCTAAGCTTTAGATACTAATATGAGGTATCTGGTAGATCAATGGTTACACAGTCTACTATTACCTAATTTAATTCCATTATGATGTAATGTAATTGGAGGTGTCTTTATATCCTATTAGTTTTTATAATAAACTCAACAAGAATTAAATTATTGTGCTTTGCTTGAGTCTAACATTAAGAATATAAAGTGCAAACAGCTACAAAGACTGTAACATCCTTAAATCAGTTGAACTACTAAGTCTATAGCCTGACACATTTATTAGTTGAAATTTTCAATGTATATTTGTTGTGTAAAATAAATGCTTTTTTTAATCGTTTAGACTACAAACTTATATAATGCATCTTCTTGACTGAGACGTCTTTTAAGAGCCATATAGATGAGGCTCATTACTTAGTTGAGAAAGTACAGTTTTGTCTAATTAGTGCAAACCACTAATTGATTTATGAAATTGCACCCTAGGTACCTGGTTTGTGAGAGTTGTTATCACAATAGCCAAGATAAGATGCAATCTAATACTTGTAAAATGATTGTATTTATCATGTGTAATATTGATTAATGCATTTGGTCTCGAACATAATTTTGTTGAAAATCAAATATTTATTTTTGTTTATGTATTTTGAGAAATTGCAATGGGCAATAAATTAAAGATAGGCTTGTTTTTAGATTTTTTTTTGCAATTACTCAATAAAAACATTAAATAAAATTATATTAAGTGATGGAGGGTTTCCAGTTCCAACCAAAATTTAACAAAATAAAAATTATTTTATCCTTTCTTGGTCTGGTTGGAAACCTTAGGAAAAGAAAAATTTGAATTCAGATAAAGACAAAAGGAAATCACCAAGCTACCCTTATAAAAAAAATTCCCAGCCATATTCACATATTTTGATATTTTTTTTTTTTTGTTAAAGAGAACCTTTACTTTTGATGTAAATCTATGTGAACTCCAGCCACCACTTTCTCAGGTGATAGTTGCAAAGAGATTTGCCTGTACATTGGGGTCCCCTGTTAGACAGCATCTTACCCTTGCAGAGTATTCATTTATGCCTCCAGTCAGCATCAATGTACCTCAGTCAATTTTTGAAAACTCACATTGAAGAAATCAGTATAGTGATGTCATCTTGCATACCACAAACTAAGATAAGATTTGCTAGGACGCTGGAATCTACTTCCAGATAGCACCTTCTAACTACATTTAAAAGAGATGGTCAGGTCATACTTTTTTTTTTATTAACATTGACATGTTTGTGGCACTTAAAGTACCTATATTAAAAAATAGGCATATGTGCAAGGTTCCTTATCACATAAGTATTTTTTCCAGAGTGCCTAAATAAGCTTCAATAGGTGATGAAAATAAAGTGATGTTCAGAAAGTAAGATGTGCATATTACAACTAGTATTAGTGGTTGCTATTGGCATGGTTTTTCTTTCGTGAACAGAATGTGTTTAAATTATTGATTACATAAAAAAAAAAGTTTTGGCAAAAAGTTATCAGAGAGGTAGTAAAACTAATAATGCTTATTATTTCCTCTTCTCTCTCTCTCTCTCTCTCTCTCTCTCTCTCTCTATATATATATATATATATATATATATATATATATATAGGGAAAAGGTTGTAGTTGTTCTAACAGGAGAGATATGTATATTTTAAAAAGAGATACTGCAAATATTTTTGGTTATAATGTGGATTTGTTTCAGTTTATATATTATATTTTAACCTTCATATTTTTGCTACACGTGTTTCTGGTCTCGTGACCTTCAGGAAAATAAAAGGAATAAATTTTCCTTATACTTTTAATGTTTCATTGTTCATTTTCTGTATTTGTAGTGAGTCTTGATTTCATTTTTGAACTGTTAGCAAAAGTGAATTTCTTCCAAAGTGGTAATAAAATCATTAGGTTTGGTCAAAAAAAAGTTTAGCGGTCTCGTTCCAGAATTTTTTATGGGTTATCAACCCTTTGTGTTTTTTAATTTTTTTTTTTTTTTTTTTTTTTAACTGTAAGCCGTTCATGTTTTTCTTTTCGTGTTATATTAAAGTACTTTCAACTTTCGCAGTCACTGTCAAGAACCTGTTATCACTATGGTAAGCAATCTTTATTTGACTAAATTCTGGTGTTTTTAGACATTAGAATTTTATATATATATATATATATATATATATATATATAATTATTATTTATAAAAAAATTATAACATAAGTATGTTATAAAATCACTACAAAAATAGCCATTTTGTTTCAACACACTCTTTGTCTTATCAAGTGATGATGCTGAAAATAAAAATCTTTTATCTTTGGTTTTTATTTTCAACATCATCACTTGATAAGACACAGAGTGTGTTGAAACAAAATGGCTATTTTTGTAGTGATTTTATAACATACTTATGTTATAATTTTTTATAAATAATAATTATATCTGCTCTACTTTGTATTGAGCACTCTTTTAAGAATAGTAATTGTTAGTTATTGGAATTCATTCCGTATATACGATTTATATACTTGGGTATATATATATATATATATATGTCGGTAAAAATGAACGTATATAGGATATGTCAGATTTTGTAATAAATTGAATGACCCCCATGTAAATTTGTCTGTTCTTAATTTCGTGAGCGTTATTATAGTCATTTTCCAAGCGTAGCTTTGATGTGGCACAAGGCCGAAAGTAGGGGGCATCCGGGTGAGGATCGAACTCACTACTCAGTCGTTATTGTTCTAACGAGACAAGCTTGATAACCATTACACCGCCTCCAGGTGCTCCGTGAGGGTTATTATATGCATTGGATGATTGCAAAAGTTCGTGTCCGATTTTCATTGTTAATATAAAATGACCTCAACTTGATGCTGGTTTTTGTTTTGGGGCCGATTTCTGGTATATGTTCTAGATTGGAACTTTTGATTGTTCACTTGCGAGTTAGACTGTTGACGTTTTGTACACAAATTGATGCCTTAAAGATGGAGGATGAATTTTTTTTTTTTTTTTGATCGTGCTTCAGCTAATTCTAACCTAACCGATCAACCACGCTCTGGATGATCTACCAGCGTTGAGGAAAACCCTATGCTTGCTATCATAGAGAATAAAGCAAAGATTTCGACGGAATAGATTGCTAAGCGTTTGAAAATCAATATTTCAACTGCCTTTTGTCATTTGAAGAGATCTGGGTTCGTTTCCAAACTCGATATGTCTATACCACATTCTCTGACGAAACAGAACAAGTTCAATCATGTTTCTGCGACGACTTCTTTGCTGTTACACCACCAAAAGGAGCCGTTCTTGGATAGAATTGTCACAGGTGATGAAAAATAATAGATCGTTTATGATAACGTTTGACGCAAATGTGAATGAATAGTACCAGTGACTAAAGTCGGCTTGCATCCAATGAAGGTGTTGCAATCCGTTTGGTGGGTTTAAAGAGGGATAATTTCCGTTAAGCTTCTTCCAGCCGGCGAAACAGTAACTGCAAAAAATCCAATCTCATTGAGGCCGATTTTCAGAAATCGAAAAGATGTAATTTTCCACCACGACTACGCAAGATTGCATGTTGCAAAACAGACCTTACAGAAGCTTAGAGTTACAATGGGACCCCACCCTCCAACACCCACCGTATTCTCCTGACTTGGCTCCTTCGGATTTTCATTTGTCTCTAAAGAACAATTTAAATGACAAAAAATTGACTACCTCACAAACTTCTTCCAACAAAAAACACTCTATTTCTGCAAAACTGGCATTAACAGGCTTGTAGAAGGATGGGAAACAGTTAAAACAATGGAGATTATGTATTTAACTAAGAAATGTTTTTTGTGAGTATGTAAAATTTTGTTTTTAATTTTCTAATCGGGCTTAAACTTTTTCAATGATATATATTTCTCTTGTTTCCTCTGTGTGATAGGGTTTATTTTGATGTTTCTGGCGTATACATGTTTGTGTTTTATTATGTCTATCAAATACATTTATTTTATGTCATTATATTCAATGTATACGAGTTGATACTGTAAGGTTGCATGAATTTGAACAGCGCACATTAACTAAATATCCGGCTTTTTGACGCGATGTCACTACTTCAAAAGCGAATATGTTAGAGTAAATGATTTTTATGGTCAATTAGACCTTTTTTGCATTTTTAAATTTTTATTTTCAGAACACCTCTGTTGATCTGTTCACAGAAATATTGGCTTTACTTTTTGCTTATAACAAGATCTGTTTTCTAGAGCGTATCCACAGACTGCAACCCTCTTGATTATTATGTGTGGGGCGCCGTTGAGTGAGAGCCCCCCCCCCAATTTCTTGTAACACTAAAGATGAACTGAAGGTAAAGATTATGGCAGCATTCACAAACTTAAACAAGGAGACCATCCAGAAGAGTTGCAGCAGATTCCGAGGTCGTCTGGAGGCCGTGCTTGAAGACAATGGCGATTATATTCACTAAATTTACACTTTAGTATTTTAAGATATTTTTGTGAAATTTTGGTAAATATAGAGAAAAACAGAGGAAAGCCACGTTATGTGGGAAAGTGACTGAAGTCAAGTGAGATGTCAGTCTTATTTTCATTTTTGTGTAATTTAAATGACAATTTATCCAACGCACCCTGTATATGTGCGTTTTTTTTTTTTTAATCATTTCTTCCCAAGCAAGGAAATAATACCACTAAGATGCAAGGGAGTTACTGGGTCTGAAAGATAATGAGAAGACTTTAGTGAGGAGAAAGGACAATAAAAGAACAGAATTCAGGAAGATAGAAGATGGTTATTGGCGTTGCATTTACATTGTTGAAGCTTGTAGGTGACAGAGAAGCGTGGAACTGGAAGACGAGACCTTCAAGAAATTAAAATAGGACATCTTACGGCTACATCTAGCTAATTCAACAGTGAGACCTAGTTACCATTCTTGTAGCACATTTAAATTCATGCACCCGAAGCACTCAGGAAGAAAGCTTATCAGAAAGGATTGGGTCTCTGCTTCCTTTTCTTAAAGTCTTCTCATTTTCTTTCACTCACAGTACCCCCCCCCTTTGCGTCTTAGAGCATTTTAGGGTGAAACGATTGAAAAAGAACAATTACTATGATAATATTTTTTTTTTTTAGAAAAGACAGAGGAAAGCCACGTTATGCTGGAAAGTGACTGAAGTCAAGATGCCAGGTTAGTATTAATTACATTGCGGTTTCTTGACCAGGTATGTCAGCAATATTCTGTGCACGGACAAATACTTACGGGTGTTATTTATTTGTAAGTATATAAAGATGCATATTTAAGCAGAAACTTTAAATATGTACGTGTACACATATGCAAATGCACACATGCACATGTAGAAAATGTGCATATTTATAAGCCCAGAGCATTTCGTTTTCTCTGTGTTAATTTCTCTTGATCCCTGTGTGTGTATTCTTGTGGTTATAAGTGAATTTCTATAGACTTTCTTGTGAGGACATTCCATCAGTCTTAATTCATCTATGTGCATGTAAATATAAATGTAAAAATTGATGTGCGTTTATCTATTTCTTTGAACCTGTCTTTGCACAAACATCAAAATTTATATATATATATATATATATATATATATATATATATATATATATATATATAATAATGGACTCTCCCGTCGGTTCCGATATATATATATATATATATATATATATATATATATATATGTATATATATAGTGTGTGTGCTTATATATATATATATATATATATATATATATATAATTTGTATACCTTCTGTGACCGTATTTCTACTGAGCGAGTGTAGTTTTATATAAACTTCCCAAAGAAAATGACGATTATAAGATCAAAGCGAGACTCGAGGAATTTAAAATGCGGTCTCTTGGTGTGTGTGTGTGTCGCAGTGCAGTCATCTGGAATAATGAATGGGTGTCGGTAGCGATAAAAGAAGAAATAAGTAGATTTGACCAGAAAGAGAGAGACAGGAAAAGACCAACATGTTTAGAGAATTGAATGGTGAATTATCAGCACACTGATAGTACGTACATATGAAAGACTAAGTAAATAAGAGCAGACTGACATAGAGCGCCTGCACACACACACACACACACACACACACACACATATATATATATATATATATATATATATATATATATATATATATATATATATATACACTTATATATATATACATATGAAAAAAATAATGTAGACGAATATGGGTAATTGTTTCGCATCATGTGAACATCTATTATAATCTGGTTAATTAATTTTTTCAGACATATCTTTGAAAAGCAAAAGAAATGCCTCACGCTCCCAAAATTCCAGATATCTTTCTTACTGATTATTATTACGTCGTCGAGGCTGGTCAGTATCTAAATGGGTGACCACTTGGGAATACCAGATCAGTTTGGATGTGCGGGTGGTTTAATCGATAATGACTCGGAATTGGAAATCGGAGAGCCAAATTCCAATTCCAGACGGGCTTGTTATATTCACTTACACGCAAATACTCTTGAGAAAATGTATCAATCTACCTCCTCTCCCCTTATCTATGAGTTATTTAGTAGGACTTGTATCAGGAAATCTTTATTATCTCTAAAAAAATTCTTACAACTTAAAATATTTTCTCGCTTTAAATAACCTGCAAAAGCTTCATAAGCCATAAAAACAAATTAATGCATTAGTCTGTTATTGATTTCTAACATCAATTTATTTATAGTTTCTATTCTTTTGAAAACTTCCTAATTTCTTATATAATCTGTCCAGAATATTCTCAACATTTATCGTTAGTACCACATCACTGTTACTTCAAGGTTTTTCTTCATCTGTGACTAAATTGTGCAGCATTCATTGTAACCTCGCAGATTAGATATTAAATAGCAATCAAATATTCTTGTGAAACTCATATATCCGATCTATTGCTAAAGATGCAAGGAAAATGATTAAATTCATTGTATCGTTCCAGTAAATATCTAACACTTACTGCGATACAATTGTCAGATCAGACCATAAATAGAGTATAACTGTCATAGCTGAGCTGAAACTGCCCAGTCCTCACTTGCTTGTCTTGATAGAGTTCAACAAGACTACACGACCTTATAGGTGATGAATTATTTCCACTCAACATACCCTTTCCCACAGATGAAACATTGCGAACCTCTTGTTGTTCTATCGCTATTTCCATGACAAGTGTTCTGACGAGCTACATTCCTTACCATTACAACATATCACGTACACGTGTGAATCAACCCTATTCTCTGCGTATTCTAATAGTTAGGAATAAGTTCCGTTCGGACAGCTTCTTCGCAAGAACTGCTGCTTTGTGGAACAGACTCTCGGCAGAATGTTTTCCTAATTACTACAATCTTGATCTATTCAATCTAGGGTTAATCGACATCTTTCCTGTATAGCCTTATGAACTTCACTTGTTGATTTTTCTTACGCCCACGCAACACAGTAACCCTTTACTTTGAGTGGTTCTTTGGGTAAACATTAGCATAAAAATTGTTTGAAAGAATATTTTTTTATCTTCCTTAATAACTTGCTTACTTTCTAAAAAACATATTTCGTTACTAGACTTCTTCTGTATGTCGCGTCCTTTCATGACAGAGACGATCATGGTTCTCTACAACTTCCTATCCTTTGTGGCAGTTTTTGCTCCCTTTCCACCATCCATTAACACAAGCTGGTCGTGTACGTGACCCGCTGCCTTCCGCTATCTCTCTTGCCCTCAATGCACCCCTCCGACTGGAGTACTCAATTAAATTTCCGCATCTGCTTAAATTTTATGTCCTCGACACATAACTCACATCTTAGGTTGCCTCTTTTGCTGACAACGAAGCATTCCGTCTTCTTACAATTCATTATCTACTAGTATTAATACCAAAATATTATATAGACACAAAAAAGCAATTTTTATACAAAAGAAACAGCCAATATTAAATACAATATCTTTCACTAAAGACGAAGTAATTTTAAAATGCGTTTAAAAATTAAAGAAAATAAATTAATAGCATTTTTTTTGACACTGTTAGGCTTCATGACTATAAAAGGACTAATTTTAAAATATCAAAATGAATATGCCTTACGTATAGCTATAGTTTTACATTCGAAACACGTAGATATAAATTAAATAATAGCGTTTCTAAAAATTCTAGAATAAAGCTAATAACTTTTCTTCATTGTAACTGATAACATTATCTTTCCTGATCATGACCAGTGAATGTCGAAAGTACTCGAACCAAATAGAATTTGATACTTTGGACACTTTATTCAGTTGATTTGAGTATGCGACAGCTAATACGCAAACTGGAATAGCACAAACATTGGTCGAATTCAATAAAACGTGCTGAAATGAATTCTTGTTAATTATGATATATTTTATTTTTATTATTATCATTGTTATTATAAACTTTATAACGTGGGTACATGTGTTTGTGTAGGCATCCTTTTTTTTTTTTTTGTAAACAGTGAAATTAATGTAAACCAGCATAGAGATCGAAAAGTTCTGCAAAAGCAAACGTGTATCCCGACGGGAATAGAACCTGTACTTACTTTTGCCATCAGGGAAACTGCTTTTAAGCGGAATGTGCCTTAGAAATTAGAGAAGCTACCATGATAAAGCAAGACTCAATTGTTCTGTTTAAGAAATGTACATCACTCGTTGGGCATTTTGAAGTCTATATTTGCTAACTTTATTTTCGTAGCTAAAACGTAAAGCAATTTTTGGATTATTGTTTCCGTAAACTTTATATTCAGTGGTTACATGTATTTGAGTAGACATCCCTTTTTTTAAACAGTTAAATTAATATTATTGCATTATTTACATTAGGACTATTGTCTTCGTCTTTATTGCCATTATCATAATGTATCGGTCGTTGTACACTCTGGCCTTCATCAGATGTTTGTCGATCAGGGGGTAATCCTAAGGAAATTTCGAACATTTTATTGTTTTCATTCCACTGACTATGTCCAAGGAGATCTCTTCTATTTATTTAGAATTTATTGCTGTTTCAATTGAGTCTAAGTCTGCCCTGCCAGGGATTGAATTCCTAATTATTATGTCACCAAATTCATAAATCAACGTTTTAATCCGCTAGGATATTGTCTTGTAATGCAATCATGCGTGTAAAACTTTAAACCCAAATCTGCCTGTTGCGTGTATTGCTGCGTAAAGAATAGAAGAGCCTCGCTGAAATCAGTCAAGCATGACAAGCAGCAACAAAGATGAGGACAATAATCCGAGTGTGAATATTGTAATTAAATATTGATTAATTCGTTTTCTACGGTTTATCAACACTTTGTAGGTTATTTAAAGCCTGAAAATATTATCAGATTGTATATATATATATATATATATATATATATATATATATATATATATATATATATATATATAATGATACAAGTATATATATATATATAATGATACATGTCTATATATATATATATAATGATACAAGTCTATATATATATATATATATATATATATATATATATATATATATATATATATATATATATATATATACATGATCTATATATATATATATATATATATATATATATATATATATATATATATATATATATATATATATATATAATGATACAAGTCTATATATATATATATATATATATATATATATAATGATACAAGTCTCTCTCTATATATATATATATATATATGATACAAGTCTATATGTATATATATATATATATATGATGATAAAAGTCTATATGTATATATATATATAATGATACAAGTCTATATATATATATATAATGATACAGAGTCTATATATATATATATATATATATATAATGATACAAGTTTATATATATATATATAATGATACAAGTCTATATATATATATATATATATACATGTCTATGTCTATATATATATATGATACAAGTATATATATATAATACAATATATATATATATATATATATATATATATATATATATATATATATATATATATATATATATATATATAAGGATATATATATATATATATATATATATATATATATATATATATATATATATATATATATAATATATATATATATATATATATATATATATATATATATATATATATATATATAATATATATATATATATATATATATATATATATATATATATATGATACAAGTCTATATATATATATATATATATATATATATATATATATATATATATATGATACAAGTCTATATATATATATATATATATATATATATATATAATGATACAAGTCTATATATATATATATATATATATATATATATATATATATACGATATAAGTCTATATATATATATATATATATATATATATAATGATACAATATATATATATATATATATATATATATATATATATATATATATATATATATAATGATACAAGTCTTACTAATTAAGTCATAGGTGTGGGAGAAGAGGTAGATTCATACATTTCCCAAATATATTTCAGCGTAAGTGAATATAATGAACCCAAATGGAATTGGAACTCGGTTCAACGAATAACAATTCCGTGACATTATCCATTACATCATACGCACATCCAAACATACAGCATCTGATATTCCCAAGCGATCACCCAATTAGGAACTGACCAAAATTGACCTTGCTTAACTTTGGTGATCCTAAGGAATATATATATATAGTTTTAACTTTTGTGAGACACACACACATAATTGCTCAAGAAAATTTCCCCAGATTTAAATTTTGTGAGATACACTTTTTAAATTAGGTGTATATTTTTTAATGTAAACATTATTGAAGAATCGTTTAACGTTCTCAAAATACCTCGTTGTTCACTTGATGACGCAAATACGAAGAGCTTGATGCCAAATTTGAAGTCGTTCCTATTCGTTCGAATTTTGACCTTAAATTTTCCCTTTCTGGCGGCGTACGCCATTTCTCTGCATGTCGTTCGTTTCTTCGGCAAATTTCATATAGCTTCGTTCGTATTAGTTATGGGCGGCCTTTACTTATTATCTGGGCGCTGTTAGACGTAGAAACTCAAATGGCGTAGATCTGTAGTAATGTTTCAATGTTTGGCAGCCAATCAGAAGGTTGATTAAAATCCGCCACGTCCAATCAAGGCAAACGGTATAACCCCGGTGCCGTGCCAAGCGGCCTTTATTACCAATTCACAAAGTTTAATTCACTCTACAATGCTTTTCAAAAAATCGAAACGTACCAAATGAATGCAGTAAAAACAGAATTCCTACGTAAGAATTATTATATAAATTTAAAGAAAGTGACCCCCACCCTCCCAGAGAAACAAAGAAAAAAAAACAGAAAAAAAAGGAAATACGAAACATAACTGTGTATAGATAGCTAACTAATATAAACAGATATTAAGGCTATAGCCAGATGTTGTAGTTTTCCTGTTTAAATATATTTTTAAACTTGGCTGGTCACAATAAATGCCTCAGACTAGTGACTTTCCATCATCACCGAGCGGATTATGAATTTTTAACTATCGCGATGAATGGGTGCCCGCTCAGAGAGGCTTTGTGTCTTGAGCGCCTATTGGGACTTCAGCTCAATCCAGAACTCGAGTGGAATTCCTACATACGATCCTTTGCTAAAGATACTGCAGAAATGATCGGTCCTCTGTACCGCTACAGTAAGTACCTGACTCCTCATGCTACCCTCTACCTTTACATGAACCAGATCAGGCCGGAAATAGAGTACTGCTGTTATATGTGGACAGGAGCTACCAAGTCTTCATTTTCCAGTTTTGATAGAGAACAAAAGTATCCTCACAGTACTAAAATCCACTTGTAGACAATTTTTCTCCAATCCAAAGTCCAAATATCCCACCCTCAAAGTCGACCACCTGCCGCTTCATTTTAGTGAAGCTATTTTAAACCTATTCTAAATCGCATTTCAAAACGCTATTTTATTAAAAAAAAGATCCGCTTTGAAAAATCACCGAGCGGATCATGAATTTTCAATTATCGCGATGAATGGGTGCCCTCTCAGAGAGGCTTTGTGTCTTGAGCGCCTATTGGGACTTCAGCTCAATCCAGACCTCGAGTGCAACTCATACCATATGATACATCGCCAAATCTGGTGGAAAAAAATGATCGGTCTCCTGTACCGCTACAGTAAGTACCTGACTCCTTATGCTATCTTTCACCTTTATAAGAGCCAGATCAGGCCAGAAATAGAATACTGTTGCCATGTATGAGTTGGAGCTACCCGTTCTTTACTTCCAGTCTCCGCCTCCTTGTGAGTAATGAATTATATTACTCTCAATAACCACTTTCTCACAGATGAAATCTCAGAAGCTTCTTGTTGCTTTATCACTATTTCCATAGAAAGTTTTCAGACGAACTATAAGTTCCACCAGTTCTAACTTTCACAGCCATGCCACGCACATCCTAGTGAACCATCCTCATTTCCTTCATATTCCATTTTGGTGAAATGTAAGTTCCATTCAAGCAATTTCTTCCAACGAACCGCTGCTTTGTAGAACCAACTCCCAAGAGGATGCTTCTCGATCACTACAATATTAACCCGCTCAAGTCTAGAGTTAAACGTTATCTTCTTCACATATCCTCATAAACTGTGCATTTTACTACGTAACTATCTACCTCGAGTGGCTCTTGGGTTTTGTGCAGAGAGAACATCATTGTAAAAAAGAAAATATAAAAAATCTAGTCGTTTATATTACTTGCCAGATTACAGGTAGGATTTATTAAGCATATATATAAAATTTTCATTCATTCATATATATATATATATATATATATATATATATATATATATATATATATATATCATCCATTCTAAAGTTTACTTAAATAGAGACACTAAATTCTAAAAACAAATATAGAAAGTAAGACTATCTCAATATTTCTATGGTACATACGACGTGTCTACATTTACAACGATATATAATGAAGGAAGAATATAAGTATAAAATATTCGTTATCTTGAAGATAATTAATTCATTATTTCCGGTTCCTGAGAGCACAACAAAACAGAAAATAAGATAAAAGAAATATGAGTTAGCTATGATAAACACTTCGGTGAACCCATTGTTCTCTCTCGGCAGCCATAAACTGAAAGATGTTCCCCACGCAAACGAGCATCCCTTGCTCGAGAGTACAAGTTGCTCTTATCACCGAACACTACAGATTGCCATTAGATTCCCCAAGAGACCTCTTCACGACACAAATGGAAACTTGCTCGACAATGTGTAATTGAAAGTCTAAAGGCACACGTGCCTATAGTCTTGCTGCAAGTGTGCTACTGTTTGGCTTACAATGCACCGATCTTGGTAAATATCTTTATTACGTGGCTATTGGAATGTTCATGTGAGTATTGTTGCTTTTATCGAAACACCATTGACGCGTCATGCGTAACAATTATCTGAAGTGGCCATCCAACCTTTTGGATGCCCACAATCCAACCGCTCTCAAACGTCTCCTTTGGTTAAACGACTCCTTTACGTCCCCGTTCTCTAACGTTTGTTCGTACTGGAGTCACTACATTGAAACCTATCGCAGCATGAATCACCATCAAAAGCTTAATACAGAAAACACATTGCTGTGATGCATGAACCAATCTAACACTATATTTATTTTGTGACATTGTTCTGTTTGAAGTGTCCACTCGTAGTTATAAATTGAGGAACATGGTCAGCCACAATAGCTAGATAAGACCGCGGCATTTGAAATAATCTTTTATTGCTACCAAAGAATCCAATTTACGTCAAGAAAATTTCCCCCATACCATTTCACTACCACCTCCACCATTGATACGGGCCAAGTTGTATCCATACTTTCATGTTGTTTTCGTCAAATTCTGACCCTGTCACAACCGAAATTCTGACTGAATGTCGCAACAGAAATTGACTCATTAGATCAAGCACTGTTTTTCCAAACTTCTAATTGTTTAGTTTTTTTGGCTCTGTGAATTGTAGCCTCAGTTTGAGATGACACCTGACGCTATTTTCTGCTGCTGTAGCCCATCTGCTTCAAGGTTCGACTTGTGTGTTCAGAGAAGCTCTTTTGTATATCTTTGTTGTAAAGAGTGGTTATTTGAGCTCCTATGGCCTTTCTACCAGTTTCAAATAATTCGGCTCTGTTACTTTAATATCTAATAAGGGATTTCTGCTCATAGAATTGCCGATCAGTTGTTTTTCTGACCATTCTCTTAAATCCCTAGAGATAGGTATGCCTGAAATCACAGTAGATCAACAATTTTTTATATACTCAGACCACCCTGTCTTGCACCGACAACGATTCTGTTTTCAGAGCTACTTAAATCACCTTTCTTTCTCATACCAATGCATGAAATGAAATTCAGCAGATTACAATGTTTAAAGGCTTATATCTATTAAATAGCTTTCACGTCATTGGCTGATTAGAAAACTTCATGTATGTGTGTGTGTGTGTGGTACAAGCAGAGATACCTGTTTGAGGAAAATTAACTTCACATATATCAACGCAGGAAACAGACGTTCTTATGAATACGTCTTCATAAACATTGAAATAAAAAAAAGTTTGTTTAGTTTGCCTTCTCCTGGAAAGGCGATTATTACTATTTCCCCCTCTAAGAAAAAGGTTACCATGTTTTTAAGCTGGTCTTGTTTTTCTTACTTTACATGTTATTTTTGGTATGTTTTGGTTTGTGTTTTTAGGTTTTGAGTGCCGTGGTATTTGCATATTTTTGTTAAATGATGTTTTCTCTGTTTCAACGGACCTTATATTATTCCGATATATATTTTTCTGGATTTTTTTTTTTGATCTTACAGTAGCTTGGTATATTACGTTGGTTTGTAGGCAGTTACGGTTTAGTGGATATTCCTACTTTATTCTGCAGCTACAGATGGTAGTTGTAAGTATTTGTTATTTACTGGTGATTTTTCTATTGTTTTCTTTATAATTTGAAGCATATTTTCAGTGCACATTTTAACTGAGTTTTAGTGTATTTCTGTTGAATAATTTGTAAAGTCTGCTTAATTGTGAAGAGTATTTGTCAAAGAGTTTCATGAATATTTTATTTACATTATTTCTATTTAATTTCTCGGTCCGTTGAAACATGTAATGGTGTGTGCTACTCCATTAACGTATATTTTATTAAAGAACACAGACAAAAGATGTTTTTCAAATACTTAACTTTCTATAAGTGATCGTAGAGTAGTGATTCGTGTATAGAAGAACTGGCCAAACGTTTTTTGATTTCGAACTTTATGTTGAAATTAAAGGACTTGTTATCACTCGATTCTTACTAATAACCCAGAAAACTGATATAATATTAAAATCCATAAATAATAAGAGAAATAATAATAATGATGATGATAATGATAAAGGTATGGCTCTCATGGCTTTTGATCATAGATAATATGAGGTGTTAATGTTTACATGTTTGTTTTGGTGAATTAAGATAGACTACAGTAAATACTCTGTTCACTATGATAGATCTGCTTGTCAATTACCTGACCATAACCAGTTGGGCATGTTGCCTAGGGGACGGCGCATCCTAGGGGGATCTCTGTTCATGAGCAGGTGTAGTAGGGGAGAATCATATTTTTTTTATGCCAGGCGATTTGAGAGAAACTTGTAGATACTTGGGAAAACTTTCGACCAGATGCCCTCTGTACGGATGACTCAAACTGTAGTATTTCTGAATCGGCCCTAACTTCCAATGTATGCGCTGCTTTTGTCAAAACCTGTCGCCATATTGTGCACATTTGGCCGCGATATATGTGCCTGCTGTACTCTTATCAGTCTGGGTGTCATGATGGGTATATTGTATTTCCTATATTTGTACCCAAGCGTCATATTTTGGTGTCCTGCTATTTCCTTCTATAATAATAATAATAGATCTGGGAACAGACCAGAAGAACCCATGAAAAGAAAAAACAAGACAAAGGAAATGATAATTAGAGGAAGGCTTGACACGATTCTGCATTGTCGAGAACATCTATACTAAAAAGTGCTGCAGTATTGACTTTTTAATCAGTTCAACCCGAGCAAGGCAATAATGCCACTAAGGCATAAGGAGCTACTGGAATTGAAAGAGAATGGGAAAACTTTAGAAGGAACCTGAAATCCAATCATGAACAGGAAACAACGGATAAACCTCTACTCCTGTTCAAAAGACTAGGGAAAAGAATGAACCGGTAAATAGGCGAACCTATCTACTCCTATTCAAGGAAAAAATAAATAGCAAATAAAATTTCAGAGTTTAGGCAGAAAGTACAGAGTTGAAGTAGACTTTAGAAAGAACTGGAAACTCAATCTTAAACCAGAAACAATGGATAAACCCTACTCCTGTTCAAAAGACGGAGACGGAGTGTAAAAATTCTTTGAAGAAAATGAACAAAACAATATTGTAATGATGTTATTTATAAATGCTGAACAAAATTTATTCTTTAGTGTATATCCAAAGTCTGATCTATTCTGTCCCCAATAAAAGAGTAATATCTTTTTACTTACGTGCAAAAAGATGTTTCCATAAAGGCAAGAGAGCCAAAATTATTGATACCTCTGAATAGCTGAGGTAAGATTTGAAAACGCCTGTGAGGAATGTGAGAATGTACATAGGAAATATTGGACAGCTAAAAGTGTAGATGAGAGCATTCATTTGGAGAACAAACAAAAATTAACTTGCTGTCACTTAAACTGAACTGGAAGCCACCAGTTAGTACCGGTGTGATAAGTGTAAACAACAATGATGACCTAAAATTTATCTGAGAGAATGCAAAACACAAAGAGATTTGAGATTTTTTAGATTTAAATGAATCACTCAGTAGAGGGCAAAAGAGCAGATCTAATTATCGTAAACAAAGAGAAAAACACATGTCAAGTAGTGAATTCTGCTGTTCCATTAAAAGAAAACGAAAAACTTGATAAGTATCTGAGTGTCGCCAGTGAAATGGAGAAAGTATGGAGCATAATGGCGGCATTAGAACTGATCGCTGTTGTACGGTGGGGACAATCCTGCAAAACCCGACGAACAAACTGGAAGAGCTGGAAATCTGAGGAAGAATCGAGAATATTTAAGACAAGTGTACCGATGAAAACAACTAGAATACTGGACAGATTGCTAGAGTAGAAGAAGACTTGAATGAATTCAGTCTTCAGTGAAAACTAATTGTAACTGGCGTGAAAACTCAGTAAGTATAAATGATAATAATGATCAGAAGAACTGAGTTGATTGATTCTTTTTCTATGGTATATCAACCATTTGCAGGTTTTGATCAGAAGAAAAGTCATGAAAATGTGATGCGAAACAAGATTAAATTAAAACGAAATAAAGACAAAACCAACAAAGATAATAGCTAACACATGAGAAAGATTAATAGAACATTGTAGAACTACCCCGACTTCTTCTAATGATTGCGAGGTGGCATGGTGTAATGAACCAGAAACGTAGATCAGTGATAACACGTGAAGACTAATGAATAACACGAGATTTGTATTTTCATATTTAGCATTATATTTTATTCAATTACCACATTTCGTCAATTACTTTCGGTGAGTGAGAAGCACCGTCGCACCAAGCCCGAAACCTGGACCTTACATTTTTGTCTGCGATGTGTGAAAGACCCCCCCACACACACACTTCCTACATGGAGTGGTTTATTTATTTAATTGCGGATATTATGATTTCTTCCCACGCTTGCAAAACCGGATGCTAATGTGAGGTCATGCGATTCTGCATTCAGCGGTCCGGAGTAACCTTAGATCAACCTTGTGCCTAGTTTCTTTTGATCTGTTGTGAAATTGAGTACAAAATTAATTCTAGCATAATGGTACATTTTTATAAAACAGTATAAGAGGAAAGGGTACAAACCCACACTCTCTTCTTTTGCTCTTCAAACACAGGATGCCGTACTGACAAGACGTGTTTCTTTTTCTGCTCCGGGGACTTCTTAGTCATCCAACAAACCACGTGTCGCATACAACACAATACTATCATTAGACATAAATCCTTCCATGACAAGAAAATATCCCTGTTCAACGTACGAGTCAACGCAACTACGACCTAAAACCGTTAGAAACTGGTAAAGTCAGACGTGATTTGAACACACAGCGATAACAAATGGTGACCTCGTCAGGATTTGAACAGGCAGATTTACGCCATACGTCTTAAAATACTGGAAAGCTAAGAAAACAAACACCCGAAGAAATGACAGCACTGTGAAAACGTTGTGGTACTCAAGAAAAGAAAAGTCTTTTCAACCTGCTGAGAGAGAATGGATTCATTGTTATTTGCTGATTTGACAGTTCCGTGCAGCAAAGTGGGTGTACTTGAATTCGAAGAGCCTGATAATCTTTGCTTTCGTTTAAATCTAATCGTTCTGATGTTGCATTGCACACAAACCTCTTGCGACTTGCGAGTATTGAGACTACTAAAATCTCGTTGTACACAGGAGAAAATTGACTATGCACTTATGTTTGAGTTATAATGTGTGTAAGTAGGAGAGGGGGTGACGAGAAAGAATGAAAAAGGAAAAGCGAAAAAGCGCAGAGAGAAACGTAAAATGAAAGAGGAAGAGCGATTAAGAAAAAAAAAGAGAGAAAAAGAAAACGAGAGAAGGAAAAAGAAGAGAAAAAATAGAAGAGAGAAAAAGAATGCATTATTTGTCTAAATTTCCCAAATTACAGACAGATTTTTCAAGTACTGAAAAATTGAATGTATTGAATGATGTCCGCACGATTTGTCGAAATTTTATCAGAGAGCAAGACGCGTGTTACATAGATGAAATAAACCATATTTATGGACTTTCAGTGAGAAACAAATTACTGCTTACTGGTGACATCAACAAATTCTTCATATTTCGGAGAACGAATATTTTCTATGAAAATTTCTCGGACATTCAGACAGGTAAATGTTGTTTAATACTGTTTATTATAAACAGAGCATTTACTTAAATATTTGTATCTTTAAAAAGAATGTATAAATATAAAAATGTCTTAAAATAATTGTCGGACTTTGTCCGTTTCATAATACATACATATATATATATATATATATATATATATATATATATATATATCGTCATTTTAAGACATGAGAGCTGATATTGAAAGAAATTTGTTGATGGTGCATTGGCATCTTTTGATGTGAAGAGCTTACAAAATGTCTAATCGTTTGTATTGTCGAAAGGGGAACCGTGGATTTGTGTGAAATGCTTATATATGACACTTTCTCGAAATAAATTTTATACCATGATCAATGTGTATTGATTTATTATTATTATTATTATTGACAGAGACGCAATCTTCCAAGGAATAGGATAATTGATAAACAACGTCAATCTTTTTCGAAGTGTTTGCTTTCTTTGTGTAGAGGTGTTAGTAACAATGCGGTTGAAAGTTTTTAATGTTTTCGTATATGTATGATGGAACTTCGAAATTGTTAGTATCTGCAGGGTTTATTTTTCTATTTTAAATAATATTCGACTTGTACAAGGCTCGAAAGCCACTCACAGTAGAAGGTAACAGCCAAAAAAATGGTAATGCTGAATGAGTTGTATGATTTGAATGGAAGAAAAAATGGTAAGAAATTAGAATTATGAAGATTAGGAGGAAAATGATAATGACCTTTGACTTGAAGAGATCAAGATTGAATTGTTCACGGAAACACCCACGTGGGAGTTTGTTCAACAAAGTGGCAATTCTTAGAAAAATCTGAGTAGAAATTTCTTCTTACATTTGGGAAACAGGGATGTTTCGACTTTGTGAAAGTGACAAGGCGTTTGAACTGGTGAAATTAGAGAATAGAAGTTCCCATGCGACTAGCTACAGACATACAACGTTGCGCTTGTGGCAAAGAGAAAAACAAGTCATCGCCCACTAAATTACCTAAATAATGTTGAACTCCATCACGGCTGGAATATAACTAGGAATTGCTTAGTAATCACGACTAAAGATTTAACGCGGCAAACGATCTTCAGGTGTTATTTATTTAAGCCATAACATTTTGTAAATAATGCATGAGGATCTCTTACCTTTTAGTCGTGATTTAGTCAGGATTTAGTCGTGATTTCACAACGCTTATTATTGTGTTCTCAATATTTACTAAATAGTAGGTCTGCCTATTAGACATTACTATTAGACACTGTTTTACACCAATCGGAATGACTAATGGCTGCCGACATAGTTGTTCGTGGCTGTAAAACCAATTATATCTGTATACCTCAACTGAATAAAATGTCTCCGAAAAAGTAATCTAGAGAGGGTTAACGAAGTTTTATGCTGTATAAAAAACAAAAAACAAAAAAACTGTGCATTAATGTGGACTTTAATACCACATATAATGTTTATTAAACCCACCTGCTCCTGCGATGAGAAGAAAACATCATCCTTTCAAACAGAACTTTCAGACAACAATGGAGGCTCTTGTTATCCTTTTGTTACTAAAATAGTTACTCCATCCTAAATACATGATTTGACTACACCATGCAACATCGGATTACATGGCATAGCCCAACTAGAGTAACCCAAAACATCACTGACTTTTATATCTCGAACTCTTGGCTTAGACATTTTGTCAAAGATGTCAGAGTTTATAACTCTCACTTTAAATCTTATAACATATTGCTTGTGTCAAAACTTACAACACAAGTCAACAAAACAGCTAGCTTCCGTTCACATAAACCACGAACAGTACCTAGGTATAATATCCAAGCTCTAAAAATTAAAATGTAAGGTTATAATTCTGTAATAATCTAGAGTCTAAATTAATATTCTTAAATCTTGACCATAACAACATCGATAAATCAAATAATGTTATCTTCTTAGCTGAAGCACGTGAAACACTTTCAAGAATGTCTAGACGGAAAAAGATCCTCCTGTGGGACAACAATGCTGATTTAAAAATATTGATACCAGAAGGAAACAAGCAGAAGAGAAAGAAAAATGGAAGAGAAAATATTAAATAATTAAGAAAGAAAAATCACATTCTAAGATTAACTCCGATAATCCGAACAACATAGACATTGATATTGATTTAAAGCGAACAACCATGAATGCATCATAGAATCGAAACCAAATCAAATGCAATGTCCTGGTCTGAAAAAAGAAAACACATTTCAACCTGACGACACTAAGCTGAAGATATCCGCAGAAATAGAACATATACTAGTATACACCCGAGCACTACAATGCCTGTCTTCAAACATGAACAATAACGAACCTCATGACGAGGAAGTAAAAAAAAGCTATCAAAAAATGAAGAATAAAAACTATCATGTGTCATTGAGGTTGAACTTTTGAAAATAGCGAACGTTCTTCTTAAATTTAAAAACAACTTTCTAAATTTCATGAAGGAAGTATGGAAGCTCATCCTAAAAATTGCGGTGTATCATGCACTATGGAAATAAAACAGTAACCCCAATGCTGTTATACATATGAAGGTAACTCACTCGGATCAATTATGCTGAAGGTACTAATGAATATTGTATTAACTAGGTTGTTACCGCTCTATGAAAATCAACTCTTCACGACTCAGTTTGGCTTTCTCCTGGTAATGAGTGCCATATATACTATCAAACAAATGCAGGAAATTGCTTACCTCTCCAATAGAAAATTGTGTACTTCCTATGTAGACCCCCACAGCAGTAGAGTGTGCATCTACAGAGATCTCTCCTTTCGTCCATTAGAAACCGCTTTGCAAGCTTCGAATCCACTAAATGCCTAGATCTGATAGAATTATATCGGTTAATAAAGTCGTACATGTCGTGTAAGGAGCCTAATACTAAAACATTCTGAACCTCATCTGAATTACAATAAGGAGGGAATTAGGACCCAAATGTACTTAAATTCTTCCTGCACTATATTCTGCATGTTACATGCATAGATGTGAAGAGATAGGCACTGATCACTCAAGCATTCTAAACCATATCCAGAATGAATATATTAATGGAAAGCAGCTTTTTTCCTCCCCAACCGAGAATGAGCGAGAATATGCTGATGACATAGACATTCATAGTTAGGATATGAATGATCTTAAACAAAAAAATTCGAACCCTCTACTAAATATTCCAAGAATTAGGACTCAAGATAAACCTACCTAACACAGAAACAAGGATTTGGAATTGGAATAACAGCAGTAATGGCGCGTAAAAAAGTTAAAATGAAGGATGTACTATATACACTTAGTATGAGAGATAAAGAAATGGAATATACAATAGGCTGTGTTCGAGGTAGTTTTGACCAACACCTCAAACTGCTACAAAACCAACCAATTAACCAAAAAAACTAGAGATGTTATTAATTAAATAGTCTCGTTAGATCGAGACTTTCATATGGACTCAACGCATGGCGCTAAACTCGTTCAGACATACCTAAACTCTCAATTATCCAATCGCTTTCTCAGATCGATGGTTAGAAATGGCTTCGAGCGAGTGAAACGTGTAGTTCTCAATTAATAACATACTTCGAGCCTTGTAGACTGGCGCTACAGAAATCACAGGCAAATAATTGCACCAGATAACAGAAACCACATCATTTGGAGACTTTCAACCAAAACTAAAAATGAGTAGCACATATAACTCAACAAGAGAAAAATGGTATAATCAAGATGCTGACATTCCACACAACCTAAAACAAAAGGCAAGGAAGGAAACCTCCATCAATATTGGAAAGAGCAATAACAACTACTGAACTTGAGATACCTATTTTCCTGAAAAAACAAAGATTTTATAAAGTTCAATCTACAGCAGCACTGATTATTGGCTCAATGAATGGCGGATATTTCCTTATAAGGAATTGGCTAATGTTACCATTTGCTTTACTGGGCACTGTTTTATTTACTGCCAACATTTGGGCTTAGTTTTACACTTATATATAGTAGTTGTTTCATTTATTAATTAAATAGTATATGCCGTGTGTATGTGTTAACTACGGTTTTGCCTGTTATCTTAAATGGCATTTTATTTTTAATTTCTTTGTCTATTCCAATAGACTTCATTAACTCAACCGAATCAACCACTATTAAAACATCCTTACATGCGCGAATAAACCTTTGGAATAATTATCTATATAAAAAGAACACATTATTATTATATCGTGTAATATTATCATTGTCATGACTAATGATAACACGTAACCAAATCTCAACAGTACATTTTATTTTTCCGGATTTTGTCAATCACCGTCGGTCAGTGAGTGTGTGGCTCAGGGGCTTTCTCCGAACTTGGACTGTACATTCTCGCGAAGATATATTGGTGTCTTTCTTCTTTTCTCTGAAGTTGCTATTTATATATCTGTCTATCTTATTGTTTTCCTCACGCGCACATCGCAGTCACAGCTGGACCGATCACGTGCATCTGTCAGGGCAGCCATTGACATCGGGTAAATCACGGATCTTCATCCCCGGCTAAGAGGTCATCCTTCAGGTCAACCCTGCACTCTGAAGGATGCTAAGCAGAAAACCTATTCCCGTCTGAAATGAGTTCACACTGTGCAAAATAGCATTTATAACATCCTTATACGGTTTCGATTTCATTCTCCAAATAAAATATTAAATCAAAATATTAAATCAAATTTACTCAACAGCATGTTTATTAGCTGGATGAAATGTTTCTTGCATCTTTTAAGTAAAAAAAAAAGTTTTCTTACTGATTATTCAGTTGCGAGTTTTCAAAAAAGAAGTCACTGCAAACGTTTTTACATATCTACTACTTATAAATATACAGTCTGAGTTTTTTTTTATTTCGACACGCTGTGGTTAGGTAACTACGACAGTCCGCTACATTTTTTATAATCAAAATTACTTCAATATTACTGTTATTTTTTATAGTAAGGATAAACTAGTTTTGTATCAAAGTTATTAGGAATTCTGAACTTTAAATGTCACATGCAAATACACATATACTTGAAATTACATTCCCTTCTACATGCAAAAATACATCCATACGCATTTCCTATTTCCCGTCAAGTTTGACATTAGGTGTAACAGGTTTTTGTTCCCACTGCCTGGGAAGGTTTGTTCAAGTGCTTACTTTCTTCATTGTGAACTAACGTTGCATATCCCCATGAGGAGACTGCTGTCAAAATATCTGGCGATATAAGCATATTTACTAAGCTTTGTCTAGTTTTGCACATCCGGCAAGAATATTAGTGTAAAGTGAATGCAAGCAGCTTCAATTGCAATTTTGGGGCTTTTTTGTTGCACTTACGTAATTGCAGTTTTAACTCGCACCAGTACAACATGAGAGTTACTGGCCTTGATGTAGGGAACGGAATATTACGCAAAATCGCTACACTTGGTTTCTTGGTGTCATTTTCTGAAAATATTTTCATGCATTTTCTGTTGCATCTCTAACAATTCATCATCTAGTTCGCTCAGAAGTTTTCATTTTCTTCCCATCTCATTTCCTTCTTCTGTGCGCCCGTATCCCATCAGGACGTTGGCGATCATGGCTCTCCACAATGTCCTGCCCTTGGTAGCTCTTAATAAATTTTGTCTTTTTGTTATCTCTCCTAAATCCTGTTCTGGTATCCATTTTGTTTCTATTTTCCCTAAAACTGCAACAATGCTTACTTGTTCAGCCCGTGGGATTATCAGCATTCTTCGGTAAAACAGTTGCTGATAGCATCAATAGAATGAGATTTTCCTAAGTTTTGTAGAAGGCTTTATAGCAACCGGAGGGATCTTGAGTTATCACATATTTTGGTAAAAAATGCTTTTCTTTTTGTTGCAAGCAAGGAACCCAACAGTATTTTCTTTCCGAGTTTTTCAGTGTTAAAAAAGCATCAAATTCTCAAATATTTTAATAGTTGCTGGACAGAGAGAAATGAGCCTTATTTACAAATTTAAAGTCATTTGACGATTAATTATTGAATAAAAAAATTAGAAGTATATCTACAATTCATTTGTATGTTATGGCGAACGCACATCGGTACAGACGCAAAAGATGCCCTAGATCGCGTGCGGACATTTCTGCTAACACAACTTACATCCGGGTTTCCTCGTTAGCAGCGAAACAACTTGGCATATCTAGATACGGGCTTCTCTAAAGCTGGTCAAGATCTGGGTCTTTGTAAGATACCTCATGTCAATAAAAGCAACGGGAAAACCAGCAGTCAGCAAGACACAATGTTTTGTGAAGTTAGTCCATGGGAATTTTGTTCCGAATGTTACTGTGATATCCAAGGCAGTGTTATTTTTGTTACCTCTTGTTTCTTTCGACTCTCTGCTTATTAACCCCTTAGTTGCTGGGAGAGTAATCGGTTAGGTGTTTCCCTTCGACCTCAACACGCTCTTGACATACATTACAACACATTTATATTATAATCTTTGGGAAATGAAAAATTGAATTTAACAAGAGATCTGTCATTTTCACAACGTTTTTATGATTTCTAGAGGACATAAATACAATGAATTCTGCATGTAGGATACATTGGGAAAACGAAATTTAGTCGCTATAATTTTGCAGATTTGCATAAAAAAGACAATCTGACTTAAAAATAAAGTTAATTATGTCCTTGAACAGTTGTTCCTCTTAAGCATCCCTTCTTTGTAAATGATGTCTAATTCAATTGGATTTCATTATAAACGCAAAAATAATATGCGATACAGGCCAGCAAATACTTGAGGTCTGAATCGAACTGAATGTCAGGAATTTTTGATCTGTGGTGACCCAATATGGACGAGGTTCACCCGAAAAGATACCAACATAAATGTTGTATTCGGTGTCACTTCAGAATGTCAAAAGATCTAGGAGCACTGAAGATTGACTTATAAGGTGACCTCAAACGTACCAAGTACAGAAACGGGCCTCAAAGGATGTTGATGGGTGTACTAACATAAACCACCTGAACTTAGTATATATATATATATATATATATATATATATATATATATATATATATATATATATATATATATATATATATACACACACACACACACACACACACGCACACAAATCAACTAGATTACAGGAATTTATATAAACTCCCGACCTATGAGGGGAGAGATAGAATCTCTCATCCACGTAAAAAGAAGATCGAACGTTTGAAGAAAGCCAGAAACCACATACCCTTTATTCGGCCAGCATTAATTTGAGGTATCCGGAAGTAAATAAAATATTATTTTACGTATGAAAAATTTAATCAAGCATTCTTATCAGGTTACTATCAACATTACAAAAATATGTACACGTATTTACAGACATTTATATATGTGCGTGTAATACATAATGGAAGGATACATACTTGTGTCCATACGTATATCGACCTCATTGACCGTAATCGAGATTATATTCCACAACCCCGCACCACAGTTAATAAACTTTTTCCATGGCTGTATAGTATGTGCTTCGCGCATTTGAATTAGAGGTTGTCCTCCTAGACTGGTTACTAACTACGACTAGAGAGTTCAGTTTACTCTGTTACTTTACCCATAGTTGGGAGGAGAAGCGATGAATTCATATCTTTCCCAACGGTAGTTGTGCGAAAGTGAATGTAACGAAATCGATAGGAATTCGAACTCGGCTCCCAAGTGTCCCATTTTAAGTCGCTAACCATTATAGTAACAGCACATTCGTAAATATTGCCCCCATATATATATATATATATATATATATATATGTGTGTGTGTGTGTGTGTGTGTGTGTGCATATTTATGCGGATCTATAGATAGATTGATAGGAGAAAAAGGGCAAAATCAGAGATTTCATTCACGAGGTCTCTCAAGTAAATTGTAACCTTTATTTCCTTCCCGCATAGCCATTTCAACCGACTGGTTTCTTTGACTTGCACGAGGAGATCAATGCTGATGTCGGGTGTCTTTCCGGAGGAAGTGAACACCAGACCGCAAAGTCCGGTTCTTACCAGCCGAGCGTGACATGAGAAGTTCGGGACATTTATTTTCTTTTATCATAACGATTACTGACTCCTTCTTTTGAGCTTTGCTGTACTGACGTTAACCGCTTCGACAGTTGTCCATAACATCGTACTTTTCATTTTTATTGAAAAGCACGAAGTGTTCGCAAAGAAAATTCTACATACATTTCCTCAATCCATGCAAATCTGAAAACAAAATTCTTATATAAAAGCCTTTACCGCCTCCTCGTCTTTGTCGCAGGTCATGTTACAGCAAACATATATAAAAACTAAATGATTCTGGCCATGATTCGAATGGGCGACAAGGATAGGAACACACCAACTGTTTGACAATACAATATACAGGATGCGATGGATAAATTGTCGTCTAAATTATGCAAACATGAAAATAACACAGACATCTGATTTTAACATATATATTTACCAAAATTACTCCAAAATATCTTGAAATACTAAAGAGTAAATTTATTGAATAAAATCGGCATTTGCCTTCATCCACGGCCTCCAAACGACTACTGAATCTCATCTTTGGTGTTACAAGGAGTTTTGTTTTTATCTCGGTTTACTGTGCCCTAGTCCTGTGCATTCTCCTCAGATTGACACCCAAACACTCTGAAATGTTCATAGTGGAACAGTACCGCATGCTTTTTTCCAAATTTCTGGCGTAGTGAATTGTATCATGCTGCCCTTTTCTCACAGACGCTGCCCAACTGAACATACTAATATACTGTGCAGTCGTCAAACAACGATTATGTGCGAAATTAAAAAAATAAAATGGTGACAATTTACCATCACACCCTGTAATTAAGTAACAGTATTTATATTTTTACTTTCTTCGTTTAATTAATTTCTTTCTTTTTTTCAAATATTAATGCGTTAAACTCATTTAAAAAAAAAACAAAAAAAAACTAAATTTCACGTTTTCCATGAATTTATTATCCCTTATGTGACCTTATTTTTATTTTAACAATTTTAAAATTAAAAATTATTCTAATTATTTATTTTAATAAGCCAGCCATGACTCATTAAGTTAATTAGATTCAACTTAACATATAATTAATTTCATCTCGAATGTAAATTTAGAAAATTTCTGTAAGATATTTTCCCCCTACTACGTTCATCGGATTATAAAGTTTATTTTTCAAAATGTATTTTAATATATTTATTTTTTGTGATAAAGCCTTTATTAAAAATTTACATTATACAGAATGTTTATTTATTTAGGGCCGTCTTAAGTTGCCATGGCCCCACGATGCAATATTTTACTCTCGTCACTTATAATGAATTTCGTAGAAGAAAAATAAGACTAGATTGCAATAATTTTTTTTATAACATAAGGGGTATGGAATACCAAGTGGACAAAAGAAGAGTTCATCCTGACCGTAAAGACACCATTTCCATAACTTCTACATCATCATTTCTTAACAAAGGATTATTTTTTCCAATTCAAAACTGATTTTTGCTCCAAGTAACACAACCGTAACTTTCCAAATAAAAAAGTAACAATTTCTAGTTATTTTTACATTAGCAATAAAGATGAACAAATCTCAATGATAATCTTTTGATGAAGTAAGTTTGTTTTTCTTGTGGCCTGTATTCAATCATGGTCAACTGCTTGTAACTCTAAGTGGCTCAATTTAAAAGTACAGATAGAAGAATATTACAATAAAGTCATGGAATCATATTTCTTTATAAAGAACGTCTTGCCTAAAATTATTGCAATTGAGACATTTATAATAAAATATTTTATAATTTATCACACATAAATAACCCCGTTCATTTTCTTTTGACAGATTACCTAAGCTTTATTTTGTTCGTCATATTTGAGATGAGGAATTATTATTATTATTATTATATGTTTTGTTATTCAGGCCAGCATGCTCATCTTTGTTCTTATACTCACAACAGTTCGATCGTTATACTCTCCGATCGTTATACTCTCCGATCTTGGAATTTAAGACAGGACCCTTTATTCAATGCATGGTAGATTGACCTAAAAGACACATAACCTAGTGGATTAATGGGTTGTTTAAAACATATCTTTTTTTTTTTGGGGGGTGGGGGTGGAAGTT
This sequence comes from Acanthosepion pharaonis, assembly GCA_903632075.3. NCBI lineage: Eukaryota > Metazoa > Mollusca > Cephalopoda > Sepiida > Sepiidae > Acanthosepion > Acanthosepion pharaonis. The sequence continues at coordinate 2,174,229 of CAHIKZ030000320.1, forward strand.
ACGAGTTCAATCCCTGGGTTTGGTTGTAAAGTCATATATTCAACTTCACTGGAGAAACGGTCAAATAAAACAAAGGTTAATAAAATTGTTGAGTATTAACTAATATGAAATGTTCTCTGAACATGGGAAGTGGAATGAGAACAATCTACATCCTACTGTGGATTGAATAAAAGTTTTGGTTATAAATTACAAGAATTTTATTAAACACGAAGATAGACAGCCGAAAAAAGCCGGTTGAAACGTTGTGAGTATAACAAACAACGTGTGCATACTGGCTCGATTAGCAAAGCATATAATATAACTAAACTTATTAAATATCTACTATGGCCCACAAATCTGCCGCTGTTATTTTACAGTACCTACCTCATTACCGTCTCTCCTTTATTAATTCCTGCTTACACACACACACACACACACACACATATATATATACAGTATATTATATATATATATATATATATATATAATGATGTATTAAATAATGATATTGTTGACACATAAATGGAGGCTCTCAATAAAAGTCTCGTCTTCTTTTGATCTCTTGTCCTTGCCAAAATATTCAACGTGTGTCGTGCATAAAAGCAGATAAAAGTTCAGAAAGCACAAAGCGGAAGTAAACGGCATCATAACTAAAAGCAGCAAATATGGGCGAAAAAAAAACTTCAGGATAATAATGGGCGCCATTATATTATTGATAATTTTGCATTGACTCTCATTATTACTCCATACATTCACACACGTATATGTATATGTGTGCGGGTAGTCTATTTACACGCACATACACATAAGTACATATACATATAGATACACACAGATGCGTTTATTTATTTATTTACTTCCCAAAAGCCATTTTATGAGAAAAAATATTTTCGTCGTGTCATAAAAATTGGACAGGGGAATGGAAACAATTTTATATACACAGCAAAATATATAAATATATTTAGCTCGTATACATAATATAATTGTATATTTATATAGTTATTATGTACATAAATGCCTACTACCTACATACGTACGTACATAAATATCCATACATACAGAGGATGTGTGTAAAAGTTCTCGGACTGACTGACTTCCTAAAATCTAGCCAAATGACCAACCATCAAATTTCTTTAAAATCCCATATTGGTTTGACAGAGAACTTTTCAACACACACGCGTATTTAGATATAGTCTTTTCTCACGAACATACATAATAATACATATTAAAGGTTACAGTCAACTATATATCATTTATAAAAAAGATGTATGCAATTATTTTGTATTATTATACATAGTTGTCTGTTTAAAATATACATATTTATATATTATATATATCCTCCCTCTCTCTCTCTCTCTATATATATATATATATATATATATATATATATATATGAGAGAGAGAGAGAGAGAGAGAGAGAGAGAGTGTGTGTGTGTGTGTGTGTGTGTGTAAAGAGAGAGAGTGAGGATATTTCGTTACACATTATTTGAAATATTTAAAAAATTATAAATACAGTGTGAGCCAAAAGTAGGCTTACGGTTGTTTCGGTATTTTTTCACGTTTTAGATCTAACTTCGTCGAACTGTTCTTTCAGCAAGATGAAGCATTTCCCTGTTATGCTTTGGTAACATCAGAAAGAGGCAGCTGAATTTTCCCGGGACACATAATGAGGAAGGAGGGCCTGGAGAATCTGATACTCACGGGTCAAATAGAGGGAAAGAGAGACAAGGGAAAGTAGCGTGTGACATACCTGACGAGCTTGAGTAGGTGGATAACAGAACGTGGTCTGGGGGAGGAAGCAGAGGGAAGGAACTTGTTGAGAGCTGCAAGGGATAGAGGGAGGTGGAGAGCCATGATAGTCTACGCCCTGAAAGGACATGGCACATAAAAAGAAAGAAAAAGTAAGGGACTACCTTAACCACACCTTTTCCCAGCTTCTGTTCGGAAGAAGGAGCAGCAACGAATGGCCCACCACATTCACCTGACCTAACACCAATGGATTTTTTTGGGAGGCGAGAGTGGGGTTGATAGAGAACAAGGTTTATGAGAGAAATCCCACACAGTGGACGAATTAAAAGACTACATCTCAGAAGTACTTATTGAAATTGATTAAGATCGGGATTTGTGTCGTACTGTGTCATAGTATTCTGGAAAGGTTCTAGGAATTTTGCAGCGTTGAAGGAGGACATTGAGCACTTAAAAGATTAAACTGTGCTAAAAAATGTAAATAAAGTGTTAAATAAATGAACATAAACAGTTCTGAAAAAATAATTGTAACAAATACATATAAATCTAATAAAAAATGTAAGCCTACTTTTGGTACATTTTTAACTAATTTTATTCCTCCAAACATGGTTTACTAGTATTATACGACAGCACATAATAAGCTGAATTCTAACAGGCCGACGTAATGTAAAAAAAAAAAAAAAAAAAAATGTGAATGGCTGCTTAGAAGATTAGTAATCTAAAAGGGAGATAACTTTAAAGTTTTAATTCTTAAAACGTAAATCAACAATGTATGAGACAATTACATGGAATTTATCAGACATTATTTCAATTCCCTAGACATGTTTCAACACTAAAATGCATATTTACATATTTTTTTTACTAATCCACTAATTATAAGCGGCTGTGAGTTACCTCGCTTTTATGATTTTCAATTGCGTATACAGCCTGTTTTGCAAATGAACGTTATTAGGTAAATTTTCTACCGCATTTAAAGATTAAATTATACAGTTGTGACATTTTGTTTAAAAATGGTTAACAAATGTATTGCTTTTGGCTGTTCTAGTGTATATATTACTAACAGTGAAAAAGTATGGACATTTTATTTCCTCTTGGAAAATCCGACCTCGTAGAAAAATGGATAAAATTTGTTAATCGTATTTATTGGTTTCCTACGAAAAATTCAGTTCTCTGTATGAAACATTTTGAAAAGAAATTTATTTTGAAAGGAAAACGAAACAAATTGAACTGGGATTTACATCCAATACCTACAATACATTCAAAAAAAAAAAAAAAAAAAAAAAAAAAAGAAGAAAACCGTCTCTTTGGCCGAATACAAAGGAATTCAGAAAGCCTCCAAAACAACGACTGGTCCAAACTGATAAATTACATGATTTTATTTCAGCTGATACGATAAAGGATTTTACTCAATTGGAAGAAGCAAAGTGATATCCTAAAGGTTTTGAATTAAAAATAGATTATATTTTAATTTATAGAAAAATCTTTGAACCTGAAACACATTTTCCATGTATGAAAGAATGTATTCACATTGACCAAAACCTTCACGTCCAGCTCCAATGGTTTATACATAATGATTTAGTATGTAAGAAAATTTTGCAAACTACACAGAAAACGTGATGGAAGAACAACCATAGTCAATTCTAAAAGAATTAGAAAATGACATTAATAACCAAGAGGCCGTCCTTCATTTTCTGCAGAACTAATACGCTATGCCTTACTACTGTGCTATACGTCACAAGAAGCCTAAAAATTACTTCTGGATAAATTTCCATTAGCATCTTTTGTTTATTAGAGAAAATTCCAAAAAATTAATTAAACGTTTTCAATGTGAAATGTGTTCCTTGGTCATGGTAGGCAATGATAGTGATGATGATGCTGCAGAGATGCAGTATTTTGATTTACATTCTCGGGGATGTCTTATGGTTCCATCTAGCCAAATGGCAGAGTTCGTTTGTACTTGTTTTACTGTACTGACTATGCAGATAAATTTATTGTAAAACATAATAAATCCGCTACAAGAGAGTCTGCTGAAAGAATTTTGGAAACTTATTCTCCAAAATATGTTTTTACTTGTGAACAACACTTAAAAAAGGAATACACTTAGCAAGAAAAATTGTTGTGAATATATTTTTCGACAACAACCGAAAGTTTTCATTGAATGAAGTTCGAGAATATATTGTAGAATGTTTTAAAAAAAGGCAAAAGTCAAAAGAAAATTGCTTTATAGACAAACTGTTCGTAAGTTCTTTTACTTGTATTTGTTTATATTTTACTTTTTAATTTTTTAATAACTTTTTTGTTTGTTTACAATCTTTTATTATTACATTTCTGTTTAAAAAGAGAAAGAAAAAAATGTTTGTGCATTTTTGGACGGTTTTAACAGGGTTTAAATAAAACAGACATAAACTGACTATAAACTAAATAGGACTGTTAGAAATTAGCCTGAAATGTTAGATGTGGGACCGTGTATATATATATATATATATATATATATATATATATATATATATATATATATATATATATATATATATATATATATATATATATATATATATATATATATATATATATATATATATATATATATATATATATATATATATATATATATATGTATATATATATATATATATATATATATGTATATATATATATATATATATATATATATATATATATATATATATATATATATATATATATATATATATATATATATATATATATATATATATATATATATATATATATATATATATATATATATATATATATATATATATATATATGTATATATATATATATATATATATATATATATATATATATATTATATATATATATATAAATATATTATCAACATGCATTTAAAATATTAAACTTGGCGTATTTGTTTATACATGCGAATGAAAAAAATAATCACCATTTTTTGGCATGGTATGATTTTAATTTTTTAAAGAATGGTAAAAATACGAAAAAAAAGAGAGAAACTTTGTGCAGTATTTAAAATACTGTGAAAGGAATTTGCCATGTTTCGTGATGGGGATTTTACCCTGACTTACGCTTCGCACTTGACTAGATTAAGTTGATAGCGATCAAATCGAGACATTTGAGACTAAAAATGTTTGAATCCATTTTGAAACAGCATATACCAATTTCACTTTATTGTTCATGGCAAATGTGGCACCTTGCATTATTAGAAATATTCATAGAAATATGATTTAATTTTTTCTTACTCGGTTTACTAAACAGGTTGTTGATTTTTTTTAAAACGGAAAATAATTGAGTTGAAAATAATTCACTAAGATTGTACTTAGACGATCCTAAGGGAAGAAGAGGAAAGAAAAGAAAAAAAAAAGAGAGGTCGAGAAATACAAAAAGCGGTCATTAACAAAAACACGTATCAGAAAGGTAATTAGGCCAACATCTTGGCCGATTTTCGAAAGAACAATGGGATTTGTTATTTAGAAGGGAAAGTCATTTAGAGAGTGGAAGGGACAATGCTTGATAAGAGTGTATTGATAATAAAAAAATCGGTCGAAGCACCTAGCCTACTTTTGCGTGGAAAGACTCATTGTCAAATTGGAGAAAGGGAAATTCTTTTTAGAACAATAGAAACGAAATTTATCTTAATCAGAGAAAAAGTGTTTTTGGGTTGAGGGGAGTGACCGGTGGAACTATATACAGATTCTGACCTGTTAAAAATTAGAACCCCCACATTGACGAGTGAAAGATATTTTCAATGTAGATAATTAAGATTTTCTGACTGTCGGGTCTGACCAAAAACAAGAGGTGAAAAAAAACGATTGTCTCAGTTCACAGATAGCGCCAATATTCTTCCCTGAAGTCACATCTAATTAGCGGCAGGCTGTGTTGACAAAACCCAGGTGAGAAAAAGCCAAGATTATCATTTTTCGTACGTGCGAAAAAGGCCAAATTAGATTTTTGTTTTTTAGAACAAGAACGATATAAGCCCCCCGATTGATTGCAGGAAAACGCCCAACCAGAGTCTCATTAGCCGAAAACGGTCACGTGGCTGCGGAAAAGAAAAGAAAGAAATGCTCGATCAGGAACCATTGGTCGAAAGCGGTCACCTGACATACGCGCCTCCCCACCAAAGGCACTATGAGGAAGTAGGGGTGAAAATTATAGCGATAATGAGAAGACAGAAATAATGCGACTTTTGAAATTATCGAGAAAACCCTGACGCCGACAGACCCACCCCGGTTTGCTGCGGCGTCAATAAAAGCAGGACCCCAGTCGACAGAGTTCAGTTGGAGTGGAGTTGCAGCTGGACCGCGGGCAGGGATAGAGCCTGAACGCGGGCATCAGGCCCGATTCACTCGCCCCTTTGCGGGCAAGAGAATCCTCAGACAAGAAATCCTTCCAGCCCAAATCGAAGAAGAAGAAGATTGCTCGCAAGCCTCAGAGAAGTTGCAGCCAAGTCGAAGAAGAAGAAGATTGCTCGCAAGCCTCAGAGAAGTTGCAGCCAAGTCGAAGAAGAAGAAGATTCCTCGAAAGCCGCAGAGAAGTTACAGCCAAGTCGAAGATAAGAAGAAGAGCTGCAGGCCAGACAGGCCGAAGAATTGCAGGCAGATAAGAAGCAAGAGTTGTGGCAGAGTTACGGCAGAGTTACGACAGAGTTCAGCCTCAGACGACAGAGAGTTGCGGCTGAGTTGCGGCAAGAGATCCTTCCAGCCCAAGTCGAAGACAAGAGAACTTCCAGCCTAAGTCGACGAAGAAGAAGAAATACAACTCAAGTCGAAGAGAAGAATCAACTGCGAATGATCGATAGAAATTAGCCCCAGTGTCGAACCAAACCACACTCCGACATACACAATTCTAAAGAGTAGGCAATTCTGAAATCTTTAGGTTGTGTGATAGAAGCTTGTGCCATAGTCCACAGAGCGGGTCGGGAATTGAGAACAATTTTGTTTTTATGTAACGGACATTAAGATATAAAAGGTTGTTACCCTTTTTTTTTCATCAGCAATCTTTTTGTCTCGTGAGTTTATTTTCTCTTTTATTTGTGTTTTGCCACCCCCGTCGGACTCAACTTGTATCGGCCCCAATCCCTGCTGGTCCCGTCTGTCTAAGATCTAAACACAGCGTGGGTAGACAGACCGGAGATCGGTACAGTTGCTTTAGTGACCAGGTATTGGAAGCGAGTTGGGAAAGGCGAGGCTGGTGATCATCCAACCAAGGGGTTGGAGCGGCACACTTGGAACCAGGAGGAGCGACCAGGAGGAGCGACGTCACAGTTGGCGCCGTAACCAAGGGATTCGACCCTGGGCCAGGTGTGTAACCGTCACACAAAGGCATGAAACCATTTCTACATGTGATGTGTATGACCATGGTCTTTTCGCCATAGAGAAAAGAGCGAGTTCATAGATATTCTTCTATACAATAAGTACTTATCTGCCTTTGACAGTGACAGTAAAAGAAAGTATTATTAAAAGAGAGGAGAGTGAAATGATAATGATAAAGAAATAAAATGGAACGAAGAGAAGTAATAAAGAATGACTAGAACATAAAAACAAATATTAATAAGTAGTATTGTCACTGAGGAGTACCTGTCTCTCCCATAAAATCATTTGATCCCCACCTTTGATAAGGAGTTGAACTAATTTTAATGTACAGATTCTTACTCGCGATCCGTCTACCTCTGGCTCCGTCACTCAAAGCACTCTGATGACGGACCTCCTAATAAGAGAAAAGATGAAAAAATTTAAATGAATGTGAAAGAAGGCGAAGATTGAAAAGAATGAAATATAATCCCCCACCACCTAAAAAAAAAGCGACTGAAGAATAGAATCAAGTTCGCAAAGGGAAGAGAAAGACGAAGAGAAAAAGTGATGGGGTGCATGTATTGCATGTGGAACGAAAAGAACATTTGAAAATCAAGGGGAGATAAAAAAAAAGAAGGAAAATAGAGAGGAAGATGAAAATAAAATAAAGAACATAATACAAAAGAAAGAAAGAAAGAAAGAAATAGAAATAAGAAAAGTGAAACAAATAAAAGAAAAAGAAAGAAAGAAAGAAATAAAAATAAGAAAAGTGAAACAAATAAAAGAAAAAGAAAGAAAGAAAGAAATAGAAATAAAAGAAAAAGAAAAAAAGTGAAACAAATAAAAGAAAAAGAAAGAAAGAAAGAAATAGAAATAAAAAAAGTGAAACAAATAAAAGAAAAAGAAAGAAAGGAATAGCAAAAAATACTAAAAAAAAAAAAAAAAAAAGATTTCATTCCAAAATAAAAAGAATTTATATTTACTAAAATTTACACCAAATTTCCCCCAGAGCGAGGCCCTTGCATTCCACTCCTGTTTGGTTGACCTTTGTGGTAGCCCCAAATGTAGGCGACTCTGGTGCTCTGTTTCTAAGTGTGGGGTCTCCATTTGCGCTCACCCTAAAAAATTCCTTATAAGTAACTCGAATATAATCCGCACTTACGAAATGTAAATAACTCCGTGATTTTTGTTAATTTTTCATTCTGATGGTTGGAGTTGTTGTGAGTCAAACTAAACAAATTTTTATTTATAATTTCAAAAGTGTGCCATAAATGTAATAAAAAAAAATAAAACAAACTTTGATTTAAAATTAATAATTCCTTAGTGTGAATTAATATTTGCAATAAGTAACTTTACATTATTTGGAATGAATTAACAGAAAGGCCCCGCCCCCAAAAGAATCACAAAGAAAAACGAAGCAAAAGAAATGGAGAAGATAATCTAAAAAATAAAAATGAAGAAAGATTAGTCTGAAGAAATAAATAAAAAAGAATAAATAAAACAAAGGAAAATGTGTGAAACGAAACAAAAAAAAAAAAAAAGAAAATAAGAAAGTTTCCTTACCAAAAACTACTTTGCAAAACAATTACGATTGAGTAGTGAGTTCGATCCTCACTGGGTGCCCCATACTTTCGACATTGTGTCACATCTAAGCTCCTCTTAGAAAATCAGTATAAAACCCAATTTCTACGACGAGTGGCAATGACAATCGCGAAAGGTTATGAACACGACTGTGAATAACAAGAAATGCTATGTTTCGTCAAGTTATTTTTATATCTGCCAACATTGTATCAAATATTTAACACTGTTTTTATAATAACTAAATTGATGGGCTGGAAAAATGGTGTTATAATTGAAATCGATTTTCCCTTTAGATTTGGTCAGTGATAATGGAGAAAAAAGCCATGACAACAATACCTTAAATAAAAATAAAGTCTTCTTGATTAATGACTGGATGATTTATCTAAAATAATTGAAATGATTATTATAAACAAGAACACTATATAATTATCTTTTTTAAGATTTTATTGAACATAAGATGCTTGGTTGCAAGCAAGTTTGAATGTTCCCTTTTCTTCCATTTATAACATCAAAAGCAGAGTAACAAATTATTCAGAGTAAATATGAAACTAATTTCACGAAAATACTATTCTCAGCATTGTTGCATTTCGACAATCTTTTCGCTTGGATAGCTTATGGGGGATCCCAAATAAAATCAATTGATGAAAATACTAACAAAAATACTTAAACTCTAGTGCAAGGTTAAATAAAACTGGTAAGAGTCACGTGGATGCCTACGATTGATATGGAATAGAGACATTGATTGGCTAGTATAGGCCAAGTATTACACGTCTAAAGTTAGTGACAGTTCGGATTTCGAGAGCTTTGCCTTTTACGTCATCCGTCTTCTAGTTAAGACGTGAATTCAATTCCCCCAGAAAAAAGAAAAAAAGAAAAAAATGAAAATCTTGACAGCGGACATATGTCTTCTTCCCAACACGCACGGACTTTAGACGTGAAACGAATAAAGCTAGCCATATTGGAATATTTTCCGTTCACAAAGTGAAGCAAAAAGGAACAAAGAAAAGCCTGGTTTCGGCTTTCATAAACTGTTGATGGGTTACTAGACAAAATAAAACGTATACACTACACGTTCTTCAGTCTTTATCAAGTGATTGTCTTATTGTAATAAGCTTCGATAGACTTTCGAATATAATTCTTCATTCTCTTCGCAAAAAAAAAGAACAAACTGATCGAGCTTCTTAATATTATTACAACCAGTGTTTCTTAAAAGGAGCGAAATTCGTATGTAATCTTTTAACGTTTTGAATGTGGTTGGCTGCAGAACGAAGTAGGACTATTGATGAAACTCGTACAAGGCAGGCATGTCTCAATATCTGCAGAGAAAATCTTGAAAAATACAATAAATATAAATTGCTACTAAACTATTTTTTATAGCTCTCCCTCTTTTCCTTAACACTGATTCTGAGCATTTTCTCAAAAACAGAAGTAACATGGAAGACTACCAGTTGCTATGCATCTATTATTAGCTTATATTGTGCAATAGTTGCAGCCGATAACATTGGCGCTGAATGTTTCCTTTTAAAGGAGTTCTTGTACATTTGTGGCGCTATTCTACATCAATGACAAACAAAAAGTTCATACAACAGTAAAACTACTGCTAGACTAGTTTATTGACACTAAAACAATTTTTACACAAAGTCCTCTTTTTTGTATCGTTCATCACAATTCTACGAACCGAACAAACATTTTATGAAAGCTGGTTAGTTGAAATAGGGTTAAAAACAGCAAAGATGAAAATACGAGCTCCGATAATGTATAAACTTATGATGTTTCTACATGGAACTTCAGACAGTTTTTATATATATTACCTAAACTATTAGGAATACTAATGTTAATTAGTGACTAAATATAATCATAAAACATGCTAGTCACTATTGTACAAAAGAGTAGGAATAGACTATTTTTGTATATTCACTATACGTGTTCTGTAGCCATATTTGTTCTTCGTAGCGGTTACGGATTACTTGAATATCATTTTCATGTAAATCAAGCTTTCCTAATACTTCAAGGAGTTCCACGTGTCTTATCAAATGTCCTTGGATAATCTATAAAAATTTGAAAGGTGTGACCATTATTAAAAGAAATTATTTCTTCCTTGATCTTAAATATCCACTATAAAATTTAAGGCCTCAAAGACTTTTAAATTTATTTCTATATAAATCATTAACTGTACGGTGCGATGTGTTTGATCACGTGATGCGTGGAGTGACCAGATCTTTGAAAGCTCAAAATGCTAAAATCAAATAAACAAGTTTTTCTTGGCTCGAAAAAGCAAATCACATCTCTGAAAGTTGAGGTGAAAACTCAGCAAAAGGGATTATAATTTCAGGCTTTTCCAGTGAAGAGGGGTCTAGTAATTATCCAATTTGTCACTAGACTAAAAAAGTGGCAACATGACATCCCTATGAGACAACACTGTGTGTGTGCATATATATTAGTAAAAAGTAAATTGTTAATAAAGCTGACGAGTAAATCGTCGGCTTTATATCATATCTAAGAATTTACTTCTTTGCTGATGACTAAATTCGCTGCCAACGTGCAGGTTCAGGATTAGAAGTTTCCAGTTTCTCTAAAACATGCCCCCCCATTTTTCATTCCCTACCCCCATTTCACCCCCCATTTTCATCCCCCCATTTTTAATTCCCTACCCCCCCATTTTTCATCCCCCCCACCATTTTTCATTCCCTACCGCCGTTTGGTTTTGTGAGTTTTGGTTGCAGGTGAAAGAAAATCAGTATAAGTGCCGATGGCGTGAATTTAAGTGACCCACACACTTGATTTAATGACCTTTTTTGAGGTACATATGGAATGCTGACTCCGTTATAATTTCGTTAATTTGTTTACTTTTTATACTATTGGTCCAGATCAGAATAGTTAATTTCTTCCACTATTATTTATCTTTCAAACAACAACAATAATAAAAAATGTTCTCATATTTTATATTTTTCTTATTTTTTTATTTATTGTTTGGTTTTTAAAGTAATAATAATAACAATGTGGTACTGTTTACTCTGACATCCAGTGTAAAATATATATATTGTGTTTATGCATGGATATTTCTATGTGCGTACCACTGAGAGTTGCTCTTTGTAGTGGTGGAGAGGCTTGTGTGATCCAATGACTGAGAGCGATGCCGTCGGGAGTTCTAAGGTCCTGGTATGGACAACCTTAGCGGCAAGATCGAAACGGTGACCCAGACTAAGTAAAGCAAACACCCCCAAAGACCTCAACGGTGGAACAAGCGGAAGCTCGACGGTTGAACCAGCGGTTGAAGAGAGCTACGCATGACGGATATGCTATATAATGGCGTCGTTAGAAGTAAATACATTAAAGAAGAGAAACGGTAATATTCATATAACGGGGGAGGGGACATCTTGTAAAAAAAAACAAATAGGATAAAAAGTAATTAAAAATAAAGAAAGAGATGTTAATTTGTGTGCTTCCCTTGCGCGTAAATACTCGTCAATCTACGGCGAAGGCGGATCTAGTATTATTTGTATCATCCAATAATAAATGTAGATGAACTTGAAAGGCACGTGATAAATGTTTGTCAAAGATGAACTTAATAACCATTTACGAAATTATAAATTGAATTTAAGTTACAAATCTACAATATATTAGAAGTCTTTTACTTCTTTGCATTTATTAAGCTGAGGGCGCTGAAAAGTTATCAGTTCGACTAAAAAGTTCTTATAAAAAATATTTGATCAAATTTTTACCATTTTTATACATTCTTATCTATTACACTAGTAGCTATGTACATGGATATTTGTTGAGATTGTCTTACTTAGATACATGATGAAAATAGCCGTTTCCTTATAAGGAAACAGTCGTCATTCATTGTCTGAACATTTATCGTTACTGTCGGTTGAAATGTATAAAATCTTTTTTTTTTAAACAGTTTTTACTGGATTTAGATTTCTTTAGTGCAGTGTATGTTATAGCTCTTTCTAATATTGAAGGAAGCTTCCTTCCTAACCTTTTGTTTGTGTGGAAAGTCAACATCTTGATTCTATCATTATTTTCCCCTTCTCGTTATATCTGCTGCCCATTTTAGTTGTTGCTGTTGGAAATCTTCAAGTGATGTCGTTTTTGTTATTTGATAAAACTTTCTTTGTGATTCTGTAGCGCCAGTCTGTAAGATCTGATAACGGATTTTCTTTAAGACCTACTGAATTCATTCACTTGAAGGCATTTTAATTATTGATCTGAGAAATCGATTAGATAGAACTGACAGTTTAGATATTTCTGAACGAGTTCGATGACATGTCTGCCCTTCATTTTAATGTCTCGATCTGACAAGGCTATTTATGAACATGACTTGAATTTTCAGATTAAGATTTTAGTTTTATAACATCTTATAATATTAGACAAAAGTACTTCTAGCGCAACCTATATTTTGTTCAATTTCTTTATTTCCTATACTATTTTTTTATAACTGGTCCATACACCGAGTTATTTGATTTAAAAATTTATTTTAGATTTTGTTAGCAATGGCTTGCGAAACGGACTTTCTAACCGCTTCCTTCTTGTGTGCATATATGTTTAAAAGCAATTGTTGACCGAAGGAGATTTTTCGATGAAGATAAGAAAATGCCCATGTACAAAAAAATCAATTAACACCTCTTTAAGCGCACATAAAAAAGATTTTTAGTATGAAATTACAACAGTCAGTATTAAGAAACAGTAAAAATATTAATTAGAAACCAAAGAACAGACTGCTGATTTGCTATGGAATATCAATATGTAATATCAGTCCTCCTTTATGATAGTCAATGCTGGACAATTTCCTCACAGTTGAAGAGTAAACATGTATTAGTATAGGTTAAGGCCACATAGAGTTTACCGACTATTTTGTGTTAGGAAGAATAACGTGTTTTAGCCTTCCAGTAGTATACCGAGTACTAATATTAGAGTAGCCGTTGATACATTAACACTGAAAGCGAATATAGAACGACGAAATATGCGACCGTAACAAACAAAACATTTAATAAGGCAAACAACTTCTATACATATATTAAAAAGATTTACATATGTCCCAAAACAAATGATTATTCATATTGTCCCAAAGGAACGAGGAGGTTTACAGAACAAGAACAAAGAAATAACAGACCAACTTTATGGCCTTTGATCGTCCGCAGATAAGTGAATAGAAATTACTTTTTTCTTTCGCTAGGCCGTGCACATGTTGACCAGTTTCCACGTGCGTGGGTGCCTTGGTGGTTAGGAAGGTAAAAGAGGTCGTTCTTCAAAAACGGAAGCAAAAACTGAAGGGGAGTTCCCCTCTCTAAAGGGGCCAAACTCCCATGAGCTCAAGGGAAAACAATCGTGGTCTCCCTACACATGGTACAACAGTGATGTGGTTCTACAGAAGGATACTGAGGATACAATGACGGAACATGTGAGCCAAGAGAAGATTCTAACAAAAGAAAGGAAAGTATACTTTTTCTTAGGATCAGAAAAAGAGAGTTGAAATTTCTAGAAAACATAAGGAAGAATGAAGGCTTAGAAAATTTGACGCTCACGGGACATTGAAGGTAAGAGAAGGAAATGGCAAATAACCTGCCTAGCGAGCTTGTAAATAGATGGCAGAATATAAACAGGGAGGGACAGTAAGTGGATAAACATTGTTTAGTGATAGAAAGTTGTGGAGAGTCATCCATGTCCTGAAGAAAAACTATATATAAAAAAGAATAATATTCTCGGGGGTGATTTACACTCACTAGTGTCTTTTGACAAACTTGGACCAGTCGGGTAAGTCACAACTCCCACGCAAAATAAAAAAAAAAAACAAAAAAACTTAGGCATATACACTCATGAGTAAACATATACGCTGAATATGTTGAATTACAAGCACAAAGAGATTACGACATGCACATTATAATCTCGTAGTTCTGATATTTGCGTCGTACAAACGGTTAGAGACATGCTAGTATTTTTATACTACAGAATCAAGCAGCAAATGATTTCTTCGTCAGCCATCTTTCTCCGCCACCATCTCTGTTTGTCTGTCACAATCAGCCGAGCCGTCGGCGGTCGGGAAGACTTTTAGAAGGCTTTTCGCGCGTGAACGTTCAAATGAATATGCAAATAAGAACGTCCATCGTACCTTTGACATGCGCACGCAGTTCTGACGGGTGGCTGGCAGCAGAGCAAAAGGCCGGTGACAGGCTGGACTTCGGCTGTATGAGGCATCGCGTGTTGCATTCACCATTGTCACCGTTGAGCATGCCAAGAAGAAGGGAAAAACCATGGGTGGGCGGAGTTGGGTAAAAAGGGATCCCACTGTTTGCAAGATCCAAAGATCCAGTGAACTTTGCACAGACACTCACTGTCTTCCAGCCTAGATACATCTTCAACATCCTTGTTTGTCTGCTTTCCTTTTTCTTTCTCTTTGGTTCATTACTTCTCTCTGTCAGCTGGTGTGATACGAGCATGTTAAAACCGCTTTCACTTGAAGGAATTTCACACATCCTTTTTCTTTGTTTGTTTCAAACCCTTTCATTCTTGCTTGTAAATCTATCTATCTATCTATCTATCTATCTATCTATCTATCTATCTATCTATCTATCTACAAAGTCACTAATAAAACCTCATTGAAATGAAACCCTGCCAATTCTTTTTAAAAATTCACTTATCCTATTGGAGATTGTACCACGGTAGATAATTGTATAAAATGTCATACAGGGCATATAACTCTTTCCTGTAGAATCACTAGTCATAATTACGAATGAAGTAATGTTTCTACACACGGCAGACAAACACAAAAATTACAATAACACAGTTCCTAGTCATAATATTACTCAGAAAAATAAATTATTAAAAAAAATATATAAAATTTAGAAGTTATCCATATCACGTCAAAAAAATTCTGGAATAAGCATTTTAAAATGTATTTAAATTCTCAGAAGTTATACGATACCACAAACTGTTTAGACTTAGAAATAATTTTCAAGTGATATTACAAACATTCGCAAATTAAAATTCCGAATGATCAAAAATATACAATCACTGAATATTGAATTTGTTTTATTCTTGATAATGGGTGAAACTAGACGAAATTCTGAATCTTAACAAGAATTAGCATGCATTGAGAACAATTCCTATATGCCATTAACACCAAGATAAGAAAATTAATACATAAATACATTACGCACACACACACACACATATCTGCCGTCTATAGATTCATGAAAATACAAAAGGTGTCTTTCTATCAAGTTACATAATTAAAGATTTGTATACATCTAACACTAGAAGCTTTTATCTTTTCCCTCCCCCCGCCTTAAATTCTTCTGCGCATATATAAGCATATTTCTATATACTTAGAAATAAATATATATATGTGTGTGTGATAGAGAGAAAGCATTTATATATATGTACAAGAATATAATAATTAAATAGGTATATTAAACAGTTCTATACAATTATCAACAAATAAAAATAAAGTGTATTTATATATATATATATATATATATATATATATATATATATATATATGTGTGTGTGTGTGTGTGTGTAAAAATATATAGAAAATAGGAAAGGACTCGTTCGGTAAATAATCCAATGTTCTTTAATATTTTTGTTATTTATTTTTAAAAAAACAGTGCTCAATACAGCCTAAATATAATTATTTATTTAAAAATATGATTCCATCGCTACATAAGAGTTCTCATATTTCAAAACAAGAGCCGAAAACTTCAATATAATTATTTGAATTAAACTGAATTAAAGTACCAAGCTCTGTTCCATCTTCAAGTGAAATAAAAACGATTGTTTGTACGGAAAGTAAGGACCTACGCACATCAAACTGTCTTAAAATTAAGTGGCAGCAGAAGAATTATCATGGAACTTTTAAAAGGTAAGCTTAAATATTAATTTTGAGTTTTTCTGTAGTTCATTGTTGCCTATCGCATACGGCAGCAGTATGGCTCGCAAAAAGAAATCTCCGCCAACTGAGGATCAGATTGCAATCAAAAGAGCCAAGGCTGCAGCGAGGAAATGAAAGTCCCATGCAAATGAAAACCCAGATCAAACGGCAGCCAGTTTCCAATGCTGAGAATATGCAAAGACTTAGGGACTCTCAAACCCCTGAACAAGCCGAAGGTCCAATCAAGAGCCCTCCGCAGGAGCTAGATTAAATGCTGTCATATTCATCGATTATATATATATATATATATATATATATATATATATATATATATCAAGCATTTCACCCCAAACAAGGCAATAAAGCCCCTAGGACACAAGGCGGTTAATGGGCGTGGAAGAATTAGAAAACAGAAACTTTACTAAAGAGCGAGAACAAAAGAAGAGTAGTCAGGAAGACAGTAGATAGTGATTGGCATTGCATTTAAACTTTTGATGATTAAAGTTGGCTGGAAAGCATGGAACCGGAAACGAGAAGTGCGAGAAAAGAAACTGTTTTCATAGAATTTACGGTTACATGTAGCCACCTCAACTGTAAGATTGATATTGCATTAAAAATCTTTGAAGATCAAAGTTAAAAGGGAAGCAAGAAGCTAGGAGAGAGTTCCACGAACGAGAAGTGCGACAGAATAAACTATTAGCATAGAACTTACAGTTACATCTAACAATTTCAATTGTAAAATGGTGAGACCTTGCTGCCAATCTAGTACTGCGTTTAAATTCATAAAGTCTAGGTAAAATAGAGGAAAGTTTATCAGAACAAATACCATGACAGTATTTACAGAAAAAGCACAGAGAAGCTACATTATGGCGGTAGGAAAGTGACTGAAGCCGAGATGCTAGGCCAGGACCAATAACATTGTAGATTCTTCTTGGGATTTTATCAAGAATCTCTAAATATAAAGCAGGAGCACCAAACCAGATGTGGCAGCAATATTCGATGCATGGAAGAATGGTAAACTTATAAATATCTAAGATAGTGTCTGAAGAGAAAAACTGTCTAGTACGACACAGTGAAGCACCTTTCCTAGCAACAATCCTAACAATTGATTCATATCAGCGGAAAACGTTGGTCTGAGAAGACGCAATGAGTCAGTATCCTTGAGGTTAACATCAACCATGTGTTTCGCTATTTTTTAGGTTCATCAGAAATGTTTGGAAGTGAAAGATATCCTTACTCCCATTCAAACTGAATTTGACACAAGAAAAAGAAATAATGCGATTTAATCTTGAAATTCTAAATTGTTTCGTTTACATTGGTTGTATAGACGTCACGTGTATATTTTATAGCGTTAGTGTTTTATGTGTGTATCAATTTTAAAAATCTGTTTGTTTCGTTTACATTGGTTGTATAGACGTCACGTGTATATTTTATAGCGTTAGTGTTTTATGTGTGTATCAATTTTTAAAATCTATATTTGTTTCGTTTTCATTGGTTCTGCAGACGTCAATTATACACATTATGGCGTATGTGTTATGTTTAATTCTTGAGATGTTAAGTGTGTATTAAAATTGGGTTTATTAGTTCCTTTTAATTGTATGATAAACAAGATGAATATATATGTATAGAGTTCACCAAGTATTTGAGAATACATATTTCACGGGAGATAAGTGGAAGACCACACGACCTAATGTTAAGCAACATACGCCAAAGTTTAGCTCTCTCATTTCCACTTCAGAAATATGAAGAGCATTCCCAAGGCAGCTTCCATTCTGACAAAACAAATGAAGACGTACAATGACTCAGGTAGGGAACTTCTTGAAAGGTATTACTGGTGCCTCTGTGAAGCAGCCAACCACTCATCCATCCAAAGGTACCGACGGTGATATGCAATATGTTCACATCGTCAGTGAAGGACCGGGTATGATGAGCAACGAGGGTTAGGGCATGCCACTTTCTTTCTTTCCAGTGATTGAGATTTGGATTGAGTGAGTGGCGCCATAAATGTTCCGTACCACACGGCCGAGCAGTTATACCCGTAAAAAATGTTTCAGACATTGTTAACTTTAAAAGAGTCTAGCTATTCTATACACACATAATTTAAGAGATGCGCAAATCGATAGAAATATACATAACAAAATTTAGTTACTTTTAGGATAGAAGCATTTAATTCTTGTGAGAAAATTTTCCGCCCCACGAACGTATTAAGACCTTCCTTTTTACTAATTTCGTTTTTTCCCCCAGAGCTCAAACAGAAAACAGTTAAATTATTATGTAATAAGAAGGGACGCAGTGCAATGTCAATCGCTATCTTCTGTTCTCTTGGTTATTTTTGTTTTTTCTTTACGCCTGAGCAATGTTTCTGTTTCTAACTCTTCCACACCCAGTAACCCCTTGTGTCTCAGTCGCTTTACTGCCTTGCTTGGGGACAAATCGATTAAAAAAATATCGACCGAAAAAAACAAAAATACCAACATATCTTACAGCAATATAAAGCTATACATAATAGATTACATCTCTACTTCTGAATATAGTCACCACCTCTAATGTAGCCAAGTTACAGCGGTTTTCACGTTTTCATCACCACTAAAACGTTTACTCCTCGGTGCCTTTTTCTTCGGATCAAAGATATGGAAGTATGAAGGTTTTAAATCAGGTGGTGATGAAGAAGTGAAAACTGCTCTATCAGCAGCCAGCTGAGTCTTACAAAGCTTAGAGACACGCCCTCATTCGTAGGTGGAACACTACCATTGAAAGAGGTGCTGACTATGTTGAGAAGTAGGGATGTGAACTTGTGATGTATAGCTATATCTTGATGTACGATATATTTGATTGCGTTTGGGCACTCCAAGGCGGTGTAATCTTTAGCAAGCTTGTCTCGCTAGAACAATTACGACTGAGTTGTGAGTTCGATCCTCACTGGGTGTTCCATACTTTCGACTTTGTGCCACATCTAAGCTACGCTTGGAAAATCACTATATTTGATTGTGTTCTTTATTTCTGATATATATAATAAAACAAATTTCATTACTTTTCGATTCACCCTCGAATTATAATTGGTTTAAGTTTTGACACACATGATTTTATGATTGTATTGTTTAATAAAATAATGTCCCGCGGTAATTTAAAAAAAAAAATTATGCCAGTATTATCATGTTTGATAAACTTAATGTTAAAATAGTTTCTTCCTATATGCTAATCTTTAAGTGAATTTCTGCCTTCGCGTTTAAGTAACTCCGTTTATTGCACATTGAAAAAAATTCCGGACCCCCCCACCAATTATTAAGACTCTCTCCCTGTATAACGCACCTAAGAATAAAAAGTTGGCTCAGTACGGATCTATTTTGCTTCTATCTCAACTGAGCACATTCTTACCTGTATATTTATATCGGGAGGATGATAGATCGATTGGACAATACGCGTAAGAGAAAGCATGAAAGAAATCGATCATTGGACAGTAAATCTATGGACATCGTTTCGAAGGTCACTCGCCTATGTGTTGATGCACACGTGCATCAAACGATCAAATTTAGCCAACCGACCGACTACTCAGCTGTTCACATCCATATGTAAGTGCAGCCTCGATCAGTGCAGTTTATATCAAAACTACACACTGACGAGCACAAACTTATTCACCGACAGAATTTTATACACACACGCACACACACAGACACACAGGCACACGCACACACACAGGCACACAGAAACTTAAACACACATACATATATATATATATATATATATATATATATATATATATATATATATATCGGTAAATTGAAATGACAAAACAAGAAAATTTTTTGCAACACGTTTCGTTGTTCCTTCAAGAACTTCATTAAAATGACGTGACTTACCAAGAAAAACCTATAGCTGTCCAAACAGAAAATATCGTTAAAGAAATGATGTAATGTATTCAAATTCAAATTCGAGAACTTTCGAAAATCTTAGAAAAACTTGCAACATTATGGAAATTATGGAGGACTTACACACACACACTTTTGTGCATTTTGGCAGCATCTCCTCTCTGTTTACAATCTTCTCTCAAATCTTTATATTTTTTTAGTTAATGTTCATCTGATATAAAAGTGTGCTCGGTGCATAAGTGTGTGTTATTGAATTCTTTCAAGTCGACATGCACTGACACTTACTGAACGTTTTTGGACACTAAAAATGAATATGAGCTAGCCAGTGGGTAATGCATTTCAGCAGTGGTTACAGTAATGCGCATGACATGCCAGGTTCCGAGAGCAGTATGTTAATATGTGGAAATAGTATTTGTAGTTAAAACTTGCTCTATCCAATGGTATTCTTGTACTCCTTGTATCCGTTGTAGTTTGTGTAGGATTAATTATTTTCATAGCTTCTCTAGTATATATATATATATATATATATATATATATATATATATATATATATATATATATATATATACTTCAATCTCAATACATTGTTGAAAATCTGCTATGTGGTCCAAGACTGACATTCCACCTGACTCGCGCTTGTTCGTTTCACCGTAAACATGCTTTCTTGGTTTGTTCAAACACACGCGAAAGCCGTATGTCAAAGTCGTCGTCACGTGGACAGCATCTATTTTTCACAATCGCGCACGCATGCACAATGTTCAATCTTATCCTTTGTGCATGCGCAGTGCGGAACTTCATGAACTTCCATACGTTTATATGTAACTCATAAATTCTGTAGGATGTGGGTTGGTTTTTAGATCTGAAAAATTTGCAAAAATTACGCTCGTCAAAAAGATGTTACTTTGAGATTCGTACAAAATGTGTTGCACGTTTTTATATAAATAAATGATGTAATGATTCAGAATTGGTTGATGCAAAATGTCTTTCTTGATATCTCAGTTATGTTACATGTTTTTTTCTTCATATTGGTAAAAAATGCAGCTGTAAATGTTTTATAAACAATAATCGTATTTTTTTGCGGGGGAGAGTAGTGATACACAAATAATGTATGTCGAGAAATAAGGATTTGTAAGTCTCCATACCTCATGAGCTGAGTTCGATCCTCACAAAATGACCTACTATTGTGTCTATATCTCAGGTAAATGGCATTACTTTAACAGTACCATTTTCTCTTCCAAGTAACATATAACAGATTGTACTGGGTTACATGATACCAACGACAGGAAATAATTCCTGACTTGCCCTGGCGGACATATGATTTAAGAGGCGTTGATCTGTGGTCACCCTATGAGCTATCAAAGTAAGCTTTGTATTCCGAAATCACATGAGAACATGAAAAGAACTAGGTGCCTCAAAAGATTAACCTATAAGGTGGCTTCATAGCAGAATCGCGCTTCAAAGGATGCCAGTGGCTGCTCCAACATAAAAAAAAGAAGTCATCTCAACTGATCTTAGACAAAAAAAAAAACGCAAAGAACCCCGATGACAGGAAATTATATTAAAAACACGACCCGCAAGGGGGAAAGACCTCCCCCCTCCTCATATTCTCGCAAAAAGAAGATCGAAAGTTCGAAGTTCCCGAAAAGCAACCTCGCCTCACAGTCGACGTTAATTTGATGGAACCCAGAAGTCAAGAAACAATAATTTGATGTATGAAAGATTGTTTTCAGTTCTTATAAGACATTACTAATACAGTATTACAAAAATCTAAAAGATGAAAATAACTTTGAAAAACGTACACTTACATAATCGGTTTTTGATTAATATTCAAATTATATGTTTATAATTTATCCTCGTATTTGCAGATTCACAGTCCATAATTTCATACATCCGCCGTCAATTTCAGACTTAATAAGTCTTATTTAATGATGGCCCCAAAGTGCAAGAAGAGTGATGTCGATAATTCGGATCTGCCAAAGAATACTCATAAAGAGCATTCCTCAAATAAAAAGATAAAAGTTCTCGGTTTAATAAGGAATAAAAATATCGTATGCAAAACTTGATAAACTCTACAGTTAGAGCAAACCTTTATCCGTCACATGACATTTACTACTGTTTAATGTTATAATTTTTTATTTTATTATTAATTATTACTGTTAATATTTTATTTTACCTAATTAATAAACTTGATCATATGTGCTTATGTCCAGGAAGAATCATATTGTATGTGGTGTTTGGTACTAATGGCATCTTCAGCAAGGCATCTTACAACGTAACCCTGCGGATGAAAAGCACGACTGTAGATATGAAAAAAACAGTAAAATTTTATTGAGCATATTCCTTTCAATTTGTGTTGGTTAAATAAGGATCGCCTGCAAATTTAACTGGTACATCTGTTTTTTTCAATGTCCAAATTTACTGATTTTTAGATTATAAGCAATTTTCGAAAACATTAGTTCTTCTGTTTTTCATCTAATATGAGATAATCTACAGGACCTAATCGCAAAACGAATTTTCAAGCAATAATTTATCTTAATTATTTCTTAAAACATTTAATTGATAATGAAATATATATATATATATATATATATATATATATATATATATATATATATATATATATATATATATATATATATGGGGTGCGTGTACGCACGCGCATGACGGGGATACTGAAAACTAAAATATTCTATAGTTTGGTCATTAATCAGGTTTTGGTAAGTGGGTCGGACTGAGGACTTTTCAGCAGCTCTTCGAATACATCAGAAAGTCCGTAACCTAATGATAAAAAATAATTTATTTTGTACAAAAAAAATATTCATTTTTTAACATAAACTTTTTGTTTGTCTATGAATTTAATGCTACTCCATTAATTACAGATATACAATCCAGGAAAAGAATTATGGTCGGGATTGCTTATGTAATTTAGATATAAACGGTCTGAGAAAAGGCACAAATTCAATTCTGATGGTGACTTGTTCTTTTGGCAGACATCTTGACTATTTTTCATTAGAAGTGACTAGTGCAAAATAAATAAATAATAATAGAATTAAAAATGGAAATAAAAGCTACCTCTTCTTGCGATGAGATGGAAACCGGAACGTCGATCGCTTTAGATCAGTCACACTATCAGAATACTCATTCGAAGATTGAAATGTACTTGGGGGGGGATCAGCGTAACGGTAACCAAACTAAATGTCAAGAAACAAGTCCGTCATTCAGCTTGGTCGTTCCCGTGAGTCAAGTCTAGTGATTTGTATTTCCGCTGCTTTAAACGTTTCCCGGTCATTCCCACCATAAAAGATTATGGCGGGAAAGATATCGGCGCACTCCACTTATAGTATAGCACTTCTTTCAGCAGCCAATGCATAATTTTGCTTTGACTTCTGCTTTTATAGACACACAGAACATAAAAATTTGGATATAAGCATTAAGGTATTCAATAAAACTGAGCTTCATTTAGCGCCATCCTATTTCGTTTTTTTTATCACAAGTACAATATATATATATATATATATAGATATATATATCTGTGTGTGTGTGTGTATTTGTTACTTCATGCGTTATTTTTAGTGGATACCCGTAGTTGAGAAGACGCTCCGTTTATTTTAAACAGTGTTTAGTTCGTCTACTGGACTGCATCCCCGAGAAAAATTAAAAAGGAAAACGGTCCTTCTGGCATATATCTATCTATCTATCTATCTATCTATATATATATATATATATATATATATATATATATATTTAAAATGAAAATGAAATAGTTTTAGGGATAGGTGCAAGCTATGTTTATAAGAAAAAATCAGGATAATAAAATAAAAAGATCAATGCAAACTATTAATCTCGAAATGTAGACATAGAAATAGATTCAAAATTACATAAGGA
Organism: Acanthosepion pharaonis; assembly: GCA_903632075.3. Taxonomy (NCBI): domain Eukaryota; kingdom Metazoa; phylum Mollusca; class Cephalopoda; order Sepiida; family Sepiidae; genus Acanthosepion; species Acanthosepion pharaonis. Next base: position 2,198,450 of record CAHIKZ030000320.1, read on the forward strand.
TACATGCGTATATATTTGGGGGTGTATGTGTGCATTTAGTGGCATATATGTATGGACATGTAAATCTACATATATGTATGTATGAAGATATGTACGTATATAAGTGTGTTAGACAGCATTGGGTGCTCTGATATTACCCACAATCTATAAATCTATCATTCAACTAATTTATATTAATCTTAACGGGTCTTAGTTTAAATCCCCCATCGCTATTATATTAGACACCTGTAGTAAAAAAAAATATATTTACTGTGAATCCCAGAAAAACACACTTGGGGCTCGTATAAGAAACGCCACATAGTAGGAACTGATATTAAAATACAAACAATGAAAGGTTCTAGCCATAGATAAGCTCCAACCCCAGACCGCTTCCCTCGGTATATGATAACTTACGCCCCCACCAGTCGCTAACACAAACCCATTCTCATTAACAATGCGTCTATCACAGGAGGGCTGACATTGAAAATAATGCTCCGAGACAGACACTTAGGGGCTGATAATAGCCGCGTACAGAACTGCTTGAAATAGACTATCCCATGTTGAGGTAATTTTGTTTTTGATGTAATAATAAATATATATATATATATATATATATATATATATATATATATATATATGAATAAAAACAGACGAGGAAAACTATTCTCAGGGGACGAAACGCGTCGACTAAGAATAGTTTTTTCCATGTAACTTTTTATTAATTTTGTTTCCTCTACAGATACACTCCATCTGAGAATATTCACACACAAACACACACACACACATATATATATATATATATATATATATATATATATATATATATATATATATATATATATATATGAAGAAAAATATATATGGAAAAAAACAAACAAAAATTATTAGACCGAAACGTCCGACGTTGACATATTAACATTAAAACAGCATAATTGCATATAAGAATTTTTTGTTTGTTTTTTCCGTATATATTTTCTTCATACTGTCGGATCTATATCCATATATTTTTATATATATATATATATATATATATATATATATATATATATATATATATATATATATATATATATATATATATATTTAGGCAGCATTTTTCATTCATACATGTTTCATTAAATAATATAGACAAGTGTTGTCTATTTATTTTATGTAAATTCTTTTCATAACGTCTGATAAGCTTAATAGCATCATCCTTAAATGAAGAAAGAAAATCACAATATTGATACATATTTTTTAATCCAATCTAAGCTTTCGGCTTACATAAGCCATTATCAAAGATGACATTTACTGTACAATATATTAAGCAATATACGGGCAAGACGGTGATGATAGTCTGTTTCTGTTTACATGGATGATTTCCTAGCAACGATAAACACGTGCATATAAGACGCTGGAAGCGAAAATCGCACCGCAGCATGACGTCACACATGACCACGCGAGGGTGAATTCGAGAAGTATTAAGTATGGGAAGCCGTTGGTATAAAGCAATGACTTCTGTTACCAATTATAGACATTTAAGGATATTTTTGGAGATTTCATAGTTTATTTTGTTTAGGTTAGGTTTCAACTGTTTTATGAATATTGCTTCCGTCAAAACATTCACTGAGTTAATTAAATGTGTACCAAATTTATGTTTTTATTTGGATTTACTTGGATATGTTTTTTTGACTTTTCATATTTCTTATCCACTGCATTTCTTTCACCTTACGATTAGTAGTTATGCTGTGGGCATTTTCAAGACACACACACACACATATATATATATATATATATATATATGTGTGTGTGTGTGTGTGTGTGTGTGTGTGTGTAAAACTAAAAATTCTTGAAGCAAATATATATTTTAGGTAACTTAATGCAGTACTTTTGACTACAATCCACCATTTCATCTCCTTTTAAAAATCATTTTTTTCTCTTAAGTATGAATTCAGACATCATAACATTATCATTCAGTTTTAAGTCATTCGGATAATTTAACCATAGCTAAGTGCATATACAGATATAAAGAACAAGACTTAGTTGATAAATTAAAAGAGTAATTTTGGGATCACATTTAGGTACTGTGCTGAATGAATTGTTACTTTTAAAAATTTCATTAGTAGTAGTAATTTGAAATCCTATATTACTTCCAAATTAGATGTTAGTTAGCTAGGTAAATTAATTTTGTGGCTTCATTTAAATTAATACAAATGTACATGTATATGTATGCGTGTATATAATTTATATATTTATTTATTTTTCATTCTCGCATCGTAGCACTCTTTTGACCGTACTGGTTTCAATCCAATGAAATCTGTTCTCTTCTTTAATCTTTGAATGTTTTTATTCACCTCTGAATATAGACTTCCGCTTTCTAGGCGTCTAGGAAGTTGAAGAGCAATCCATTTACAAGCAATTACATGTTTGTTTATGAGAGCATTCTTATTTACAAGCAACTGAATGATTTTTATAAGAATTCAACATCAAAATCATGATTTTTTATCTCTGTCTTTCCTTTGAAAATCATTTATTTGAACAGAAAAAAGCTGTCTCTCTCTCTCTCTCTCATATATACATATACATACATACATACATACACACACACACACACACACACACACACACACATATATATATATATATATATAGATGTGCATTCATACTACATGATGGCGATCGACTCGTTAATTTCTAACATATTAACACATAAAACATTGGTAATTTACACTGGTACACTAATTTTTACACAAAATTGTACACGCGCGTTACAAAAATATATTTATTTAATTAAAATAATACGAAAAAGAATTTACTATTTACGAATTTTGAAATTATTCTATAAAATTAAAAATAAGGACAAATTATTATGTTACAGATAAAAAAAAATGAATAAAATCAATAAAATCAGTGAAATACGTACTTGTTTTGATTATTAGATGCTATGTTGATATTGTAAGATTACACACGTCTAATTCGTATTTATTTAATAAATCTAGATAGATTAGTTGCGTGTTGTTTTAAAGTATGGCGACGCATAAGGGCCGTTAGGGGCCGACTTGAGAGAAACAGACACGGTTACAAATATATCATACAAAAGTGTATAGCAATCATCCATCGCCAGTTCTTTTCTTCAAAGACCTTTACTCACTTGCAAATATATTTCCTTAGTAGCATATGAACGTGTCTATATATATATATATATATATATATATATATATATATATATATATATATATATATATATATAAAGGGTTATCCGGAAAGTTCATACCGATTTTTAAGAGAAATTAAAAAAAAACAAAACAAAATTATGCAATTAAATACTGATTCAACTAAATATGAATCGTTTTGTTGCACAACCTTTCTCCATTTTTCCTTCAACTTAAAGATGTCATCTTCCTAGAATTTCGGTAGTTCTTCGGCAAAGAACTCATTAAAGTTGTTTTTTATGGCATCAAAAGAATTAAATTTTTATCATTGAGATTATTTTGCAAGGACCTGAATAAATGAAAATCCGAAGGAATCATGTCTGGTGAATATGGCGGGTTGGGTAACACATCCCAGCCAAGCTGCAACAATTTTTGCTGGGTCGACAAAGAAAGTTGAGGTCTGGCGCTATCCTGATAGAAAACAACACCTTTCCTGTTCACCAATTCTGGGTGTTACTTGGCAGAAGCTTATAGTATATGATTCCTTTCCAATCCCACCAGATACACAACATAACTTTTTTAGGATGAAGACCTGCTTTTGAGGGAGCTAAAGTTGGCTCCTGTCGCTTATCCAAGAATATCTTTCGCTGAACATTGTTGTAAACGATCACTTCTCATCACCTAACACAATTTGCTTTAAAAAATGGTGCATTTCATTCATAAATTTCATTCCTTTATACAGGAAATCACAGATAAACTGCGATCCAATGGATTTTGATAAATTTAATGTTTCTGGCTATTCCCGCGTTGTGTAATGTGGGTTATTCTCATTCAATGTCTTGATTTGGTCGTCATCTGTAGTGGGGTGAGGGTTGCTCGAGCGTTCTTCATCAATAAGGCTACAATCACCAACTTTAAACTTAGCGAATCACTTCCGTGCAGGTCTTCAGTTTCAGCTAAAGCACATTTACTGTCCACAGCACATATCTTTTTTATTGCTTGCGAGGCATTTTTGCCTTTATGGTTAAAAAAAAAAGCATAAAGTGTTTAAAATCCACTTTATAATCTTCCATTTTTATAGGGATACAAAACTGACACAAATTAAGTAATTTTAAATTTTCTTTCTCAAGAGTTCGTTTGAAGAATGCTCTAATCGGAAATGTAAGCATATTATATCTCTATTTATAAAAGGCAGAATGTCTGTGTGTGTGTGTGTGTAACGAATGCACGGCCGCAATTTTCGACGAATTTGCACCAAAATTTACATGCACATGCTTCAAGTTAGCGGGAAGGCCAAGACCGACTTTGCATTTACCAACTCCCATCGATAGTGGAAATAATCGATTTTTTTATGTTTCTACGGCATTTTTCATGTAGTTTGCGGCCATTTTCTACTGGCCAGAGTGAGAGCCTATAGCTGGCTGCCACGAATATGCAGGAAGATTCTATTGGCCAGCGTGAGAGCCAACAGCTGACTGACACGAATGTTAACTAGCATGCTAGCATGCAAAAAAAAATCGATAGCTGCATTCGTCACAAGTGGGAAAAATTTAAATCTGCATGGCATTTTACTCCAGTTGGCTGATTCGCTTGCTTAAACTCAACGTTGATTCTAATTCCGCAGAACTGGGTTGGGTGTGAAAAAGTATTTGTTGTTAACATTCTTTTTTCATTCGATTTTTTCCAGTTACGAGTCCTTTTTTAAAGCTGATCGTTTTGTGTTGATTTTGTTTAGTTCTTTTTTCGTAAAAGATTTAATGTTTAGTATAGAGCTTAGAAAAAATTCGCAGTGTGAGATAGGCAAGAAGTAAGGCATGTAGCAACATCAGCACGGCAAAGGGCACTCCTTTAAAGGCAAGGAAGGGCAAAAATATTTTAAGTCCAGTGATAGCGATTGCTGTATGAGTCGTACGTTTTTTGAATCAAGCACGGGCAACGCCGGGCCATGCTGCTAGTCTGTCGATAAATTTGACGTGTTCTAACGTGTTCGAACATGAACGACTAAAACTCGGCATGAAGTATTTTTTTTATAAATACGTTTACAAACACAGACATTATTTCTCTGACTCATCTCTCTCTCTCTCTCTCTCTCTATATATATATATAGAGAGAGAGAGAGAGAGAGAGGGAGATAGAGAGAGAGACAGAGAGAGAAAGAGGAGCCAGAGAAAGAATGTGTGTTTATAAACGCATTTATAACTGTATGCAAGTAAGTGCAGGTTTTTGTGCATTTTTTAATACTGAAGTTCACCTGATACAAGACTCGAGAGCCACTCATGGTAGAAGGTTACTGTTAAAATAGTTATGATGAATGAGATGTGATATGAGTGAAAAATGAGGTGGTAGGATAAAGACGAGAGAAAGCGATTGACTCTTGACAATTAAGAAGTGAAGATTGTGGTGTCCATGGAAGCATTCACGCGAGAATCCTTTTTATTTTTTTTACAAAATAGCAGCTTTGGAGACAAAGCTGCATGAATGGCACTTTCTTCTTACACTTAGAATATGAAGGAAATGAGGGTGAATCGATTCTGTGACATAGCGTGGACTGTTGATACTAAAGAATGAAGCTTATCTGAACATTTGCCATAGAAATAACGATATGCATGTGACATTGCTTCTGTGGGGAAAAGAAACTACAGAATGGAGAATAAGTCTTCCTCGATATGAACACGTTAACGATTTTTAACTCTATCAAGTCCAAGAAGTAAGGATTTAGCATCTCCAAGCCAGATATGGCAGCAATACTTTATTCGGGGTCTAATGTGAGTGATTCTTGTAAAGATGAACAAATGTGTAGTAGGTAAGTACTTGTAAATACGAAAGAAAAGGTTTAATTTATATTGAGAATTAAGAATGATGTGGTTTCGAAATGCCCCAGTTAATGATAAGTTAAGAGAGCTTTTCAAATGATATATGTATACATTTACAAGACATTCAAAATTAAATAGAAAACCAATGTAAATATGCAAATATGGTTTTTTCTTTATTTTTTTTCTCGACTTACTCGTTGCGTCACCCATCAACATTTAGCATTAAGCTTTTCTTTTTCTTTCTGAATAATGTTCTCCCTTTTTTTGTTATGTTTGACTGGTTGTTGTTTGACATACCCTATCAACATTCGAGACATTTCGATTGTTACATCATGGTCACGGTCAAGGCATTGAATAATTTCTTCCAAGGATTGTACCTCCCCAGGTTCTGATATCTGAAATTTTACGATTTTTTTTTTAGAGACAAACGTATAACTGGTATCAAATGTTATTTTTATATATTAACTTGTCTCGCAAAAATAAGAAGAAACGGTTTTTAAGTAGATTATTTGATTTCATACAGATGATGCATTCAAATTTTATTTTTTTTAAAATTACCCCAGCAATGGTTACAGCATCGGTTATCTTTTTAAACATTTTTGATACTGAAGCAAATTCAAATCTCGTCGTTCAAATCTCGTCGGAAACTTTATTTTCGGTCTCTGTACTGTTTACTTAATTATTTTAGTCTCAACCGACAGTTGTGATAAAAAAAGAGAAATAAGTTGAAATAAATACTCGTACTACTACTACTACTATTATTATTATTATTACTACTACTACTACTACTACTACTAATAATAATAATAATAATGATAATAATAATAATGACAGTGATTGTTCTAAGAAATTTGAAGATGATTATATTTATTTAAGTTATCTTGTTTTCACATTTAATGATAATGTTTGAAGTTTTTTTTTAGTTTATTAAGCTAAATGGTCCATTGTTTCGTGAATCAATATTGACATTTGCATTTAATGATGCATGCAAAGAGCAGATCAATATAACAGAAAAATAGAAAAAAGAAATACTAAAAAGATTATTAATTAACCATGGATCGAATTTACCTTTTTCTTTTAGGCTTCATATCAGAAATAAGACCAGATAAAATGCTTGGAAATAGTAAATTATGTAGGGAAACTGGGTTTCATAGCTTACTGCTTTTTGTAATTAGTTATAGTGAAATTGTACTGAACCAATTCTTCAAAAGCATTTCGATTCTTCAGTCTTTAAAAATAGTTTCGTCATTAAGGCATTAAGGCACTACTTCTTTTATAGTTCATATATTTGTATAATAGAATTTTTAAAAAAAAATGTATATTCAGGTTTTAACTTTGGGTATCAACAATAACTTTGAAATGTATCTAGTTTATGCATTATTGAATATTTAATATAAACTTGGAACTTTTCAGTTACTTCAATAGGTTTATAGCATAAATAGAAAAAGAATATACAGGAATTCCTCGACTTACGTCGGAAATCCATTTTTAAGGCGCGACGTAACCTGATTTTTAACGTAGGTCGGAATTCATTTACATAAGCCCCTACGAGTCTGCCTTATGCTTGGGAGCCGTAATGAAAGGCAAAAGTTCCAATGAAAATGACACAAATAAAAATGAGGACAACAATCCGAACAATGTAAATAGTTACAATATCTCATCTCAGAAATATAGGCAGACCATTATTGTGTATTTAAGAATTTCACAGCAGTTTGATGGTTGATCATATTTTCTTTTAATTCTGTTTATTCTTTACTTAATTGTTTACTGTTATTCAGAAAACTAAAACCCAGACTTTGCTATTTAGAGAAAATATCAAGAGTATCCGTTAACTTTTTTCATATACAATTTACAATCTTAGTTTAACTTTTAAAAAATGAGATCGAATTTTACACGCGATTTAAAGGAAATTGTAGATTTTTTGTGAAATTACTATATTCGACTTTTACACAAGATCGACATTACACACATATCTCGATCTGATATTATTTATATCGTTTAAAAAAGAAAGAATAGAATGTGAAAACGCTAATGAATTTCCGATTCCAATTATAGAGAGAAGGAAATTATAGTAATTTTTCTCTTTTAATTTCTTAGATCAAAAAATATTTCGTTGAGAGAGAAATGAAACGAAAGAACACAGAACAATTAGAATAGATTAACCAGAATTCCCTGAACGACATAATGTTTTACAGCTAACTTTAGAGCGCGTCATACTGTTTGCAATATCGTCTGACAATTCGCTATATTTTTCTCGTTTGTATGAACCGAAATAAAACATTTCAGAAATGCTTTCTTTGATGTTCTGTTGTCCAGTCAAATTCATCAATCGAATTTTATAACTTTTTTACGCACTGCTCCGTCTTTCTTTCTTTCTTTCTTTCTTTCTTTTTTTCTTTCTTTCTTTCTTTCTTTCTTTCTTTCTTTGGTTAGTCTTTTGTCTTCATTTTCTTAAAATTTATATTCAGATTTCTCGTTTTTCGTCTTCCTGGTTGTAATTATTTTGGTAATTTTTCTTTTCTTTTTCCTTTCTTCAATTCTTCATTTTTATATACCGTTCATCTGTTTTTGCGTACACTCTTTCTTTCTCTTCTTTTACTCCTTTATTCTTTCTTTCTTTTACTCGTTTCCGACCTTTCTTTCTTTCTACCGATTTTCTCTTCTATTCATGCAGTGTTTTCTCTTTCACCGATTATGCCATCTTGCTTTGAGGCCCGCACCATTTCCTTGTCATCAGATAATGTCAGAGTCGACGCCATCTTGACCAATGTTTGACATCATTTATTTTCTATTTGCGCTACGAGTTTCCCCAAACACGCCCCAACATTTTCTAAGTCTCCATTATTTTACAGCTGAAATAGACTTTACATGTCTTTCTAATTTTATCCTGCACTCTTTCTGTTTCATTCAGGCACACATATGCCTCGTACATATAACAGATATAAACATATATATATTTACATAAGGATATTCACATACACATAAATGTTAATGGAAGTTTATCTGAACACACACAAACATAATAAAACAAACACACGCGTGTGCACATTCATCCGTTCACTTATGACCGTATATATATATATATATATATATATATATATATATATATATATATATATATATATATATATATGCGTGTATGTGTACAAAAATATTTATACATGTAAAGACTATATACGTAATATTAATGAATGAGGATGTTACTGGTGGAGTAGCGTTTATCAGTATGAAAAGTGGGATAATCGTGTTGAGTTCAAATTCAAGCCTTGGGAAAGGGGTATAAATTCCTATTTTCTTGCCCTCAGCTTTGGGGTAGACTGAGCTTTCTAGCTTGGGCTGCTAACAAGTATAGGAGATGAACAATTCTGAATTCAAAAACGTTTGTTCGTTGGACTAGTAAATCCACCTAGTTAAAACCTACTCGCTATGAAAACGACAGCAGCAAGACTACAGGTTACATATAAATGATTTGTATGGAATTAATGGATTTTATTTTTAATTCGACGTTAATTCTTATTACTCTAAACATATTTTACTGGTTACCCACTTTTAAGTAGACACCCTTTTTAAACAGTATGAATTACGTCTACCGTCCTGTGCATTCAGGAGACAAAAAAATGGCAGTGAATGCAGGGTAACTGAACCTTGCTAGGCTGTGGTACTCCCTGTGGCCAATCTGTATAAAGCACACCAAATCAAATGGACATCTAAGGCTGCAAGATGTAAACAAACAATATGACGACCATTACAAATCGGATAATAATAATAATAATAATAATAATAATAATAATAATAATAATAATAATAACTATATTATCATATTTTAAAGAGCAAACGCACTGAGAGACAGACTTCGAATGATGCAAGTTTGAATTTCTCCGTAAGCCTTTTTTTATTAATATATGCAGATTAGTTAAAGGTGGAAAGTACAAAACCCTAAGCGTTAGAACTATGCAATAAATCGTTAAATAGTAGTGTACACAATGTTTTCTAGCTTAGATTGGTAACCAGTTTAGGAGAAGGAAAACTCTGAATTCAAAATCGCTTGGAGGTGAGTCTTGCAAATCCAACCCGTAAAAACCTACGTTCTACACAAACCACAACAGTAACACCTAGGGTTGTGAGGTTGTGGCTATATACACCACAAGGGGAGGCTACAGAGTTAACATACATATAAATGAATGACTGAATCTATCTCATCCTGTTCCTATCTACGTCAATTTGTTCATATCTATCTATCTATGAAATATCTATCATTCTGTCTCCCAGAAGTTAATTATATGCAAACATTTAGATTTGATTAATCTCACCTATATAAAATAAAATCGGTGATCCTTTACATATATATTTCTTGTTACTCTAAACGTTATTTTAGTGGATACACGTGTTTGAGTAAACGCCGTGTTTTTATTAATAGTGTGAATTACGTCTCTCTAGCCTATATATATATATATATATATATATATATATATATATATATATATATATATATATATATATATATATATATATATATATATATATATATATATATATATATATATATATATATATATATATATATATATATATATATATATATATATATATATATATATATATATATATATATATATATATATATATATAAATGAGAGAGAAAGAGAGTCGTATATTTATATCTCTAATATATCTTTCAGTGAAAATACTTGAAAAGGTACTTTTGTTAAGTTTTGTTATTGTAAACCGTGTCTGAAAAAAAAAAGAAATCTTTTATTCACAGATAAGATTGATTGATTTGTTCTTTTTACGGCTTATCAACCGTTTGTAGGTTATTTTAAAGCCGAAATATTTGTGAATTCTAAGAATAATTCATTTTTTGCGAGTGAATATTGTATTAACATATTTTGGGAGATAATAATTATTTCTCGATACAAGTTCTACTATTTAACCCATAGTTGGAGGGAGAAGAGGTAGACACATAGCTTTTCGCATAATTGAATGCAACGAACCCGACGAGAATTTGAAGTTGGGTATCTGATTTATTATTCCGAACCGTTATCCATTAAACGAACTTCACATCCAAAGCTTAAAGCATCTGGTATTCCCAAGCGGGTCATTCATCGTTCAACTTTGCTTAACTTCAGTGATAGGACAAGAACCAATATTTCAGCATTATATGGCCGTAAGCCTTCACGCACACACACGCAAAAATATTGCATGTATATATATGGTAGTTGCCAACTCGTGTCCGAGTACTGGCATTACTACATATCTTTTTGTAGAAAATCTACTGATGTGCTGAACGAATGTGGCTCCTTAGCCCAGCAAGGGACCTACATACTCTGCCAAAGACAGGGCACTTAAGAGGTCCAACAGCGGGTGGTACATTATCATGCAATATATATGTATATACATATATACATACATGAATACACACATTCTCTGTATATATTGATGCGTATTTGAGCAGCAACCTTTCTTTCATTCGGAAAAATGTTAGATTGCTGGAAAAACTCAATAAAAGATTAATTAAATCTTCCTTGTCTGCTGTTTTCAATGAAAGATATATATATATATATATATATATATATGTGTGTGTGTGTGTATCAAAAGATTCATTAAAAACGACTGACAAGGTACTGTGGTTAAGGTTTTTTATTTAATTTTTCTAGAAAGATAATGAACAAGCTGAGATAGAAAGATATAGAAAGCAAGAGATAGATAGATAGATAGATAGATAGATAGATAGATAAACATTCAAACAGATAAATAAACAAAGAGATGGATAGATAGATGCATAGAGAGATAGGTAAAAATCGAATAGATAGATAAACATGCAAACAGATAGTTATTAAGATAGATACAGAGAAAAAACATAGAAATAGATAGATAAACGTACAAACAGATAGATAAATGGATAGATATATACATAGATATATAGATATGAAAATATGGGAATAGATTGATACATAGATAAAAAACAAATGGAAATAGATAAATATACAAACAGATAGATAAATAGATAGAGAAACAGTTCGATAGTATATAAACAAGCAGATAGATAGATAGATAGATAGATAGATAGATAGATAGATAGATAAACAAACATATAAAGGAATAGATCGATATATAAACAGCTAGATTCATATATATATACAGAGAAACAGATAGATACACAGATATATAAACAGATCGATAGATATAAAAACAGACAAATAGTTAAATAGATATATCAATATACAGATATATATAAATTGTCGGACCTCGTCCATTTCTTAACATACAGATATATATATATGTGTGTGTGTGTGTGTAGAGAGAGAGAGAGAGAGATGAATAGATAAATATATAAACAGATAAAGAAATAGATATGAACAGATGTGAAAAGATAGATAAAAAACAATTAGATAGATAGATATGAACAGTCTTTGATAGGAAGCCTGGGATAGGTAGATGTGAACAGACTAGAATATATAAATATATTCACATAGACAAAGATGAGCATATATGAAGAGATAAATAGATTAATACACCTTATCCTCTCTTGTCGCTTTTTGACAGCCGTATCAAAACTGCTCTTTGAAAACATTTCTGCCTATCTTTATGTACAACTAAAAGCATGTAGATCAACATGATTTGTATGATCCACATTGAAATCCTAAAGTATACAGGACTATAGTCGAATTGAATGATCCAGAAAAATGACATTATGTCATGTCTTGTCTTCTTATTTTCTTCCGGTCTGTGAAACTCCATCTATCTTAGGGTGACATTCTTTTTTAGGTGTAATTTATTGGCCTTACCCGTCACTTCGAAAAATTTTCGGTGGCCTTTGCCGTGAAAGAGGCCAAAGCTTGAAATCTTTCAGGAAGGCAATGCCATTTGCCAACGTCGACATTTCTTTTATAACTTTAGAAGAGAATAACAGAAAGCAAACGCAAGTGGGTGGGTGGGTGGTTGGTGTACAGATCAAGTTGAAGAAATGGCGGAAGGGAGAGAGAGAGAGCGAGAGAGTATATATGTGCTTGTGTTTGATGAAGTAGCTAGTCGAATCGTAATGCAATAGTAAAAAAAAAGAGTGAGAGTGGAAACAGGAAAGAAAACAGAAGTAATTAGGAAATGAAATGGAAAGAAACAAGAAAGAAAGATAGGAAACAAGACAAATGAAAAACGGTGAGAATTATTTTTGAATAAGAAAGAAATTAAAAACTGCAGTTAAGATAGAGAGGTGGTGTTAAATGAATGCATATAAACCACTGATAGATAGATAGATAGATAGATAGATAAAGTGAAATGTTCAGCTGAAAGAGAGAGTAGAGAAAAGGAGAGAGAAATAATGAGAGAAAAGGGTTGAAAAAGAGAGAAAACTCGTGAGAGATAATCAGTTAAACAAGAAAGTAACAACAAAGAAAGGTAAAAACTTCGTCGAACCAAATGAAAATGAAATGAAACTTGTATTCGGAACAGAGAGACAGGAAAGATTGAGTGAGATAGAAGAGGAGGATAAAAGAGAAGGATTAAAACAGAGGGAGAGAAAGACATAGGGAAGCGAGAGAACGTAATGTCAAGTAGAGAGAGGAGGAGAAAGAAATTCTCAAAGGGAATAAGAGAATGAAATTAGATTTACAGAAATCAGAATTGGAAGAAGAGAGAAGACGATGAAGGGGAACAATACGGAAAGATGAAGTTGAAGAAGAGAAAGCAACATAGTAGCAAAATAAAGACGAGTAGTCAGAAATGAAAAGAAAGGAAGAAATAAATCGTGGCGTTGGAAATATAAAAGAGAAGGCTAAGATAGACGAGTATGGAGACTGGGGAATAAGGAGATAGAGAAATAAATGACAATAGGGAAAAGAATAGGGAAAAGAATAGTGAAGTAATGATAAAGGGATTATAAAGAAAGAAGAGCACAGAAAGAATGAAGAGAGAGAAAGGGAAAAAGATGAAAACGTGCAAGAAAGAAAGGAAGAAAGAAAGAAAGAATGTAAAGTGTGAAGAAACCGTATGACAAGTCACTTGAGTGGTTCCCGAGGCTATTGGCTAGAGATGGACACCGATGATCACCGACTTGAGAACGCTGTAAGATTTGATGGTGGGAGCGTAAATGTTGTCGAGGCCAAAGGCCAGTGAGGTCAAATTGACTCTATCCTAACCTGCCATAATGAGATGAAAAGGGTGACAAGGTCAAGAGATCAGATTGGTTACATCCTGAGCCGGTAGTTTGAGAATCCTATGACAAAGAGAGTTACATTAGATGGTCAATTGGAAATTGTCCCAAGCTGCTCATCCGTGTGACTCTCTTCTGTTGCCCATTGACCGTTTCTTGTTTGGCCGGTTCATGCCTTCACAGAGCATTGATTTTCCCGCGACAGAATCGTTTAAATTCGCGTCGTTCATCGCCAACCGTGTCCATGATAGTACCCTCGCCTATTTCCTCTTTATACTGAAAAGAGTCTAAAAATATGCCGTAAGATGAATTTCTACTTCTTCAACAAAGATTTGCATTTATAATGTTTATTTCAAATATTTATACAATACAATCCTATAAGGAGGGCTTTAAAATTTTTTTCATATATAGGACCTATTTTTTTTTTGTTTTTACATATATATTATACAATGTAATTACACTCTTCTCTGACAGCTTGTAAGAAAGCAGTTGACACGTTTTTTTGGTTGACACGTTTTTGAGACTAAAGTACCCAACTCCCTATTTTATTTTTAATCGGTATCACCCCATGCAAGGCAATAAAACCACTAAAACACAAGGGGTTACAGGATGTGGAAAAATTAGGATCAGAAGCATTAATAATGATCTGGAAGAGTAAAGATTAATCGGGAGGATAGTAGACTGCGATTAACATTGCATTTAACTATCTGCAGATTAAAGTAGGCTGGAAAGCATTGTAACTGGAAGAGAGATCTCTAAGCAAGAATTTGGAGAAAAGGAATTGTTATCATAGAATTTGCGGTTACATGGAGTTAGTTCAAGAGTAAATTGATGAGATCTCGACGCCAGTCTAATTCTGCACTTAAATTAAACAAAAAACTCTAGGCACCGTAGCGAAGAGTTCATCCGAACAATTGTTATGAAAGTATTTATAGAAAAAGATATAGAGAAACAATCTTACGGAAGTGGGAAAGTAACTGAAGCCGAGCCGCCAGATCAGGACTAATAATATTGCTGATTCTTCTTTGGATTTTATCAAGGAGATCAAGGTAAATAGCAGAGGCATCGGACCCTATGTGTCAGCAATGTTCTAAGCATGGACGAATGGTAGACTTATAAATATGTAAGATAGATTCTGGAGAGAAAAATTGTCTCGCACGACACAGTGAATGTTAATAATGTGCGATGTGATGGAAGCGAAATAGGCAAATAGAAATGAATCCCTTTCGTAATAATGCCTTTGCACAAGGTAGGAATCTAATTATCCCTGCGGTTTGTTATTGTATCTTGTCACTGCTGCGCCATGATTGCAAACAGTGTTTAGAATGAGTGAATGTGTACTCCCCGCCACCAAATTAACTCACTAAATTATTGGCAGAATAAAAAGAGGATTTTATATCAGTTATCAGCTTCTATAATCAATATATGCTTATCATATACAGTCAGAATCAGTTTTATTCTTTTTCCTTATTTTTTATATTGAAGTAATTTTTCAATTGAATTGTACTTATAAAATATCAAAAATAGTATGTTACTCTGCATTTTCTTGTTTATGATCAATACTTTCTGAAAATTAAACTAATTTAAAAGTAAAACTAGTAAAGATAACAACTAAGCCTTTATCCTGTAACTTGTCCCCTTATTACAAATGAAAACAATTATAAATTAAACTATTTTTATACGAAGGTAGCTCCGAAACTATTTCATTATGTTGGATGTTTGTAGTATCGGAAAAGAGGTTGAACTTTCCGGCTATTTTTTTCCTTATTCAATAGATCGTCTGGCAATAGAGCGTCTGCTATCAAACTTTGTACGAAGAAAAGAGCAGAGTGTGTCTTTGAATTATTTCATGGGTGGGGGAGGATTTTCAAACATTGACATTCATCGACGCTTGCTGAATGTTTACATGGGCCAAACAGTGTATGTAAACACAATTAATGCTTTTTTTTACTAAGGGTGACATCCATGTATGACAATGCATACTCTGAGCACGGCATACAAACCCTTGATCGTCGTTGGCAAAAATACATAGCTAATGGTGACGACTCTGTGAAAAGTACTGTTTTATAGCTGAAAACCTGGTCTATCGAACTCCTTGTGCTCCTTACATCTGTTTTAGTTTCAAAGGAAATAAATAAAATTCATCATATTCGGAGGATCAACCGTATATAAGTATATTTAAAGATATACTTATCTCCAGAGCCAATTGCAAGTTAAGAATTCTTTTAGTTTAACGTTATTCAATGTTGTAAATAGCAATTTAACACAGTCAATTTTATATCGTAAAAAAAAATTCAAAAAAATGTTTTTCTTTTTGTTTTATCCGCTATTAGCAAATTGGGCAGATTTTGAGAAAATGCGTTTTATTTTAAAATCTGTTAATAAATCATGGCATGAACTGCAAACCAATCTTCTCATATATCTTGTCAAGTGTCTGATGACGATCGTCATTGATTGTGTGGTGACCTTTATATAAATT
>CAHIKZ030000320.1:2217500-2380000 GCA_903632075.3 Acanthosepion pharaonis
GAGACATGGTCAATGGAGTGTGAAGAGTCTAACACCATAGATTAAATAAAGAATTAATTTCAGAATTTCCTGTACAGTACCCGGTTCGATATACACATGATGAAGGCCGGAGGGCACGACGGCCAAAACAACAACAAAGATGAGGACAATATCTCGAATGTAAATTGTGTAACTAATGATAAATCCTCATCCCAGAAATTTAGACAACAAATTTGCTGTAACCATTCTTCTACACTAATTAAAAAAATGATTTAAGAAGGACCAAAGAAAATTAAAATTATAAAACAAAAACTGTTTGTTACGAAAAGGAGTGTCATCCAAAAATAGAGAGCAAATAAAGCATTTATATTGAGGGGGAGGGGGATTTCTAAAAAATGTAATAGTGAAAAATAGTATCAAGCTTTATTTGTCTGCAGTATCACAACACGATGACAAGCCGTTGCAAAGTTGATGAATCACTCAAATCAATCAAGGTGGACAGTTTTATGAAAGCAGAAGGCATTGAACGTCAAGTGACCGAAGAATTAGAAATGAAAGTGTTCAGTAGAGAGTACCATATCCTTTATGCAGAGCTTCATGCATATTCTCCTACAGTCAAACTGAGCAAAACCCAAAGATATATATACTAGCTTTTGAAAATGAGAAGGTTGTCTGGGTCGATAGAAATTAGGTAAGAGTGTTCTTCAGTTATGAAAGTAAATTTAATTTGGTTTTCTCTGATTGCAAGCTAGTCCTTTGTATGACGATAAACTACATCTGGCAGCAAGGCCTCTGATCAGGAGATTGGCGGATTTTAAGGAGCGCGGAGCCTCTTCTTAATTGCTGTTATTCTCAGATCCACCCTGACTGGGATTGTAGCAATAGATAGTCCCCACAACAAAAACAAATCACTATGACAGTATAAAAATACATTTCTATAGTAAAAAAAACAACAAAACAAATTTATATAAAAAATTACCAACAATACATATTTATAGTAGATTTACCAACAATACATTTTATAGCAAAATGACCAACAAAATTTTCTATCTATAGTTGAAGACATACAATTGCATTCAAATTATATTTAGTTGAAGCCACAAAATTGTTTTCAAAATATTTAGATTTCGGCATTAATTAACCCATGGAGGTTGTTATCCCGTTCCCCCAAAAATCAACCAACCAACCAACCAACCAACCAACCAACCAACCTGACTGCAAACAGTATGTTACGGTGTAAATGTGAATGATTACTTTCCAAATGATTTAAAAATTCAGTTAAATTCGAAGGTCATAGCGTATAAGTGTGTGGGTTGTTCTTTGACGCTGATATTGACGCACTCATTCGGCTAGATATCAATTATGTCAATGATGCGATATATAAGAATATCATGAAATAACATGTTCCTTCTCTTGAGCTCATCTTTATACAAGATAATATCCTTTGGTCATATTGCAAAAATGGTAAAATAATCATTCGAACAATGGGATAAATTAATGAAGCCCTGTGATTATAGATGTGCAGAGGTAGGGTCTTTCCTGTTAATTAACCCCAAATAATTTAAACTTACTTATCGCAAATATTAACTCACCCCAAGAATTATAAATGTTAAATAAGTTTTGTTTTTTATTTCATTTTTGTCACTCCTTTGAAATTATAAATTTAAATCAAAGTTTGTTCTTTTATTAAATTTTTGGCACACTTTTGAAATTATAAATTTTAAAACAAAATTTGTTTAGCTTGCCCCGCAACAACTCCAACACTCAGAATGAGAAATTGCCAAAAATCAAGGAGTTATTCACATTTCATAACTGCAGATGATATTCGAGGTACTTACAGGGAGTTTTTTTACAATTAAAAAAAATCCGTTTTTGGCTTGTTTATCGGAGCCGATCCTACACGTAGTAATAGCGACCCGAATTCGAGACCACCGAGTCCCCCACATTTGGGGTGATCGCAAAGATCAACCCAACTGGAGTGCAATGAAACGGCCTCTCTCTTTGGGAGAATTTGAGTAAATAAGATTCTTTTTATTTTGGGGTAAATTAACAGAAATGATCCCATGGCCTGGCATAATATACTGCGTAATAATGTTAATTGGATTTACATGTCCATTTTTGCTTTACACTGTAAGAAATTTCAAGAACTTTCTCTATCCTTGCTGCTTTCTTATGCAAATTATTCAGCGCCGGACAAATTTTTGACAATATTTACTGTGATTTGTATCACGAGCGAATACTGGAAATGTCTGATTTGTAAACGTCCGTTCTTTCATATTGGACGCTACTCTACATGTATACACGCATACTTGTTTATGTTAACTGACATAAATGTTAACACTCGCGCAAGCACATATAAAAGTATCTTTCGACATAGACATTCGCGCAGAGAAGCATCCCAACATCCACTCTCAAGCGTATGTTGATAAACATATCTTTGTATATTTCCCTTTTTCACATCTGTTGAATCGAACATAAATAGAGTAATTCATCTCTTCTTGTACACTTTGTCCGTCTTTCCCTTGATATATATATATATATATATATATATATATATATATATGAGAGAGAGAGAGAAAGTACGTGTGTTTGTAAATATCAATGTTCGTTTGTATTTATTGACGTTTGTGTGTATGTGTGCAGGCATAAGAAGGCGGAAAAGAGGAGGGACCGAAGTGGATGGTGGGTATGTTCGGGATTGAACCTGATTCGACAGTTGACAGTAACCACATGGCCACCTGCGAACATCTACACTAACAAGCCGTTGTCTTAGACTGCTAATCCCGAATTCAGTTCCCTGACTCAAATGGCGCCCACCCCTGCCAGGTCTCTTATTTACGACTTTGCGTCACTTCCCTCGCCTCATACCCATTTATTCCTTTTTTTTTTCTTTTTTATTTTTTGATATTTTATTTCATTTGAATTATTTTGACATACACTTTTGTGAGACGAGTGAACAATTCATGAAACATTTCTAGAAATCAAAATTTGATTTTATCGATGTCGGTTACTTACAAAATTTTAATCTTCCTGTTTTTCATTATTGTTGTGCAAAATGAGACAAACGTTGACTTTATTATTATTAAACAATTATTAACATCATTAGTTCAAATCTATTAGAATCTATGTAATCAAAGAATAGCTTAATTCTCTGATCGTCACACACTGTGTGCTTATGAATTTTCATGTGCGTATGTATTGATTTGTTTTTTTACAGATTATCGACCTTTTGTAGGTTATTTAAAACCAGAAAATATTTTTAGATTTAAACAATTTTTACTGATACAAGTTCTTCCAATTAACCCATAGCTTGGGGTAGAAGATGTGAATTCAGACCTTCCTCAGGGCCGTAAATGAATATAGCGAACCCAATTAGAATTGGAACGCGGTTCTCTGATTCCAATTCTTTGTCGTTATCTATAATACCACCAGCATATCTAAGTTTACAACACCTGGTCTTCCCAAGCGGTCACCCATCTCGGTACTGACCAGACACGACGTTTCTTAACTTCAGTAATCGTACGAGAACCGGTGTTTGAACGAGATATGGTTGTAAGCTCTGTGTATATGTAATACGTATGTCTGCGTTGTACATTTTCATACATTTAAAAATATGAAGGGTAGTAAAAAATGAAAATATTTTTGATACGTCCCAATGTAATCATATTTATTAAAAGTAAATTTAAAAGTAATTTAGTCTTGTAAAAGATCACTAGAGGGAAGATGATTTACAATGCTATGTGAGACTGCTCTCTGGTAGGATGTCTATTAAGTCTTAGATAATGATCATCTTGTGTCGAATAAGTATTCTTAAAATAAATTTAATTAAAATATTCGTTTTAAGATTCCAAGATCGGAATTTTGTTTTTTCTTTAATGTTCCTTCCTGATCTGTTTCAGTTTTACTTTGTGGAGTTTAATCCAGAAGAAATAGTTTGGGATTATAGTGAGGGAGATTTGTGCAGGATTATCTCCCCATTTCTTTCTCTCTCTGGCTTCAAGAGTAACTAATCTATGTCAAGATGGCTGGCAGCAATTTAAGCTGCAAAGGGCTTTGTATCATTGCTTTCAAAACAGTACCGAAAGGATTCATGGTTAACAATTTGACATCGTTTTGTCATCTCCATTCTTTTTGTTTCCTCATAAGATCAGGAGTGCCACATCTATATGCAAGTGTAGAAGGGAAAAGCCAACGAATAATATACCATTTTAAAACGAAACCTACCAAGTGGGTTCAAATTCCATTTGCTTATCCCAAGTGAAATTTTCTAGAGAGAGGTAAAATATGTATTTCCTTGTACTTAGTCCCATCATTACTCATTTGAATTTTATTACCATCATGTCAAAATGGAAGATAGAATGAATGGAGGAAGGAAATATAATATATACTCCTTAACATCTACAACACACATGTATTGTGTAATTCCTTTTAAATATTGAACAAAATTAATGCCCTAAAAACGACATAAAAAGTAACTATGCATAAAAATATTAAAAATAACGATAACAGTGAAATTTGGTAAATGGATAAGAAACATAATTGTTAATATTAAAATGCTTAATTATTTTATCTACACTAGATAATCTAAATAAACATTGAAATTACTATTATACAAGGAGTTATTTGAATTCTTCTTATTTGCGTTTCGTTTTGGACGTTGTATTCTCCGGCATTTTCATTATTGGAAATTTCAGACCGATCCCTTTATTCAATCCACGGGATTAGAATGTTCTAATTCTACTGTCTATGCTAGGAGATATCACATATTAGTTAATTACTAATACGTGATATCCATTTACACGGACAGGGACTAAGAGCATTTTACGAAGTACTTTAATATTTTGACTTTGTTGTCGACTAAGCACAACTAAAAAATATATTTCTATTGAACTCTGACTAAAAACTGATTAGAATCCATTACAATTTATTCTTTTGAAGTTCCCTATTTATTAGAGTGAAAGAATGATAAGAATACGAATCGGTAGTGACTGGCGATACTGTAGCTTAGTTTTAGTACATAGTCACAAGTATGGGGTACCTAGGGTGGGCCACATTCACAACTAATAATCTACAAGTTTAGCTTGCTTACCATGAAACTACGATAAAGCATATGAAATACAGAAATTACCTGAAAGCAGGCACAGAAAATGGTTTTAAAAAAACGGGTTTCTTTTCGTTTCCCAGTCCTCACAACAACCTGAAAAAAAATCCGTAAGCAACAAGTGATAAGCAGCTGGGTATTGTTTACTGCAATATTCCTCCAAGACGTAGGCGATCTTGGCTTTCCTCAAAGTCCTTTACTTTATTATCTGTGAATTACCATAACTTCTTTGGAAGAATAGTGGCGTGGTTTCGCATAACTTTCTTCACGGTTTCAAATTCAGAGTTTCCTTCTATAAAAATGAATCGAGAGCAAAATGTACCCGGTTATTTAACCCATAGCTAGGAGGAGAATAGATGGAGACATGCGTTTTCCAACGGTATTAGTGTGAAAGTGAGTGCAAATGACTAGGCCGGAATTTGAAATTGTCTTGCCAATTCTACTTTCTGTGACGATGACAGTTACACTACTCACGCAGCCTAATAGCGTCTTAAGAAACGTAAGGTCACGACATTTTAACGTTTATAAAAGACAACTGAAATTTCTATAGACATATTGATGCATTTAATTGGTACGTGTAGGAAAAAAATGACTGTAGATATAT
Organism: Acanthosepion pharaonis; assembly: GCA_903632075.3. Lineage (NCBI taxonomy): Eukaryota > Metazoa > Mollusca > Cephalopoda > Sepiida > Sepiidae > Acanthosepion > Acanthosepion pharaonis. The sequence continues at coordinate 2,223,185 of CAHIKZ030000320.1, forward strand.
AAGTGAGGTTTTGCATTTCAAATTTGTATAATAAGGTAAACAGCCAACTTTGTGGACGAACCTATTTTTGTACGTTTGGCACGTGAAATAAAACAAATGGTGTTCTTCAGAAGCTTACAAGATACATTCTTTGAAATTCACCGAAGTATAAAATATTGTTTTGTGTGCGATAAAAGATGACATATTGTGTTGAGTAAGTTAAATTCAGGTTTATGTCTAAAAATGCTGTCAGAATAACCAAGTTAAAAAAAATCTTGTTCGTACATTTTTAGAGGAATATTATTTTTTTGCAGTCTGCTTTCTATGGTTTTTTATTAGTTTAAAAATATTACTTGCTTAATGTTGATTGGTTAGATTTTATTCTCTGTTTAGCGTCAAAAAATTTCAGTTGTTTTGTTCATACATTATTGTTTTGGTTTACAGAAGTGAGTTTTCAGTTTCAAAGTGACCGTGTCTATTTCGAACACTATACATTGAACGATTAACAGGCTAATCCCGCAGACCATTGTCAGTGAGCGTGTGTGCGCTTATTGTAGCGGTTATCAGCGTGAAAAGTGATACTGGCGAGTAGAGTTCAAATTCTTGCCAACGCCGTTACGTTTTATCCAAATCGGCCTTAATAGCCGGGCAGACTAGACTCTTTAGCTTTGGTTGGCAACCAGCTTAGGAGAACACTAAATGCCAAACCGGTAGGACTATTAACTTCGGCCTGTAAAAACTTATTTGCTATGGAAAGCACAAAGGCAAAACCTAACATAGTGAAGCTGTATACCCCACATGATTAACATACATAACAGAGGATGAAAAGTGTGTCACAGAAATCCGATGGTGCATTAGGATAGCGAAAGATGCCTTTCAAAAGTTAAGCAAAGTAAAGAAACAGAAACATTTCGTTAGAAACAAAGAAAAGAGTACTAAACTGTTATGTAATATCTGTCCTCCTATATGGCAGTGAATGCTGGACAACTGTTCAAAGATGAAGAGACTTGAAGCAAAAGAAATGTGGTTCTACAGAAGGATGCTGAGAATACCATGGACAGAATATGTGAGCAACGTCGAAGTTTTAAAGAAAATAGAGTCAAAAAAGACAATTGTATTTAAAATCAGAAAGAGATAGTTGAAATTTATAGGGCAGATAATGAAGAAAGAGGGTTTGGAAAATTTGATACGCCCAGGACAGATTGCAGGCAATAAGGACAGAACGCGTAACCTACCTAGCGAGCTTTAGTAAATGGATGGCGGAACAAAGTTTAGGAGTAATAAAAGAAGACAACATTTATTAAGAGCTACAAAACACAGGAAATTGTGGAGAGCCATGATCAGCGACGTTCTGTACAAAAGCATAGAAGTAACACATGCACGTAATTGTACGCAGAAAGTGAGATTTTCCAAAGAGCACATTATATACACTAATAAAAAACAAAATGAAAGTTAGTCCGGAAACATTCTCGACTGTCAGCAAATTATTGTGGCTAAATGAAAATTAAATTTCTGTTTTAAAATCATCTGGGAACATATGCACCAAAGCAAAACACTTGTTCCGGAACAATAAATAAATAAATAAAAATTAAATAAATCCATAGTTAAATGTGCTCATATACAAACACTCAGCGCTAGACGTTCGCAGGCTGGCATATTGTAAAATCGACCAACACCCACACATTACAGAACAAAAATTAGAAACTCTAAAATCACAAACACATACAAAAATTTACAGACGGCTATTTAGGGGAAAATAAAATAATAATCACACATAGAGACAACACATATATAGTCAGCCAGATACAAATGTATACGTATACCATTGGCATTCAGGGTTTGATTACAAACCTCACGTTTACAAAACTACTAGAAAATCAGAATATAAGCGTGTGTATTGTGTATGTATGCTACACGAACACACATGAATATTTCAACCTTTCCATAATTTCAATTTGTGACACTGGTTGGCAACGACCCCATCTGACGGCGACCTGAACAAACACATAAATTTCCCTCCTTAACTGATTCAACTTCACGGATTCTGAGAAAACCTCTATGTTCATCGCGGACAAGTTTAGGAGACTAAAGCTAAGCATATTTGAATATTTACACAGAGAGAGAGAGAGAGAGAGAGAGAGAGAGAGAGAGAGAGAGAGAGAGAGAGAGTGTGTGTGTAAGCGGTTGTTTTATTCTTCTTGAAACTAAAAAGATACCTATAAACATAGGCAAATGAAGTGGTTGCTGTAGACCACTGGTAAGCAGGCTATAATCATCCTACACACACACACACACGCACACACACACACGCACACAGATATATAGAGAGAGAGAGAGGGAGAAAGAGAAAGAGTGAAAAAAAGAGAGCGAGAGAAAGAAAGTGAGAAAGAAAACGAACGAGAGAAAGAACGTGAAATAGAGACAGAAAGAAAGAGTGAGGAAGAAAGAGAGCGAGAGAAGTGAGAGAAAAAGTGAGATAGATAGATAGAGAGAGAGAGAGAGAGAGAAAGAGAGAGTCAGAAAAAAGAGAGCGAGAGAAAAAGAAAGTGAGATAGATAGAGAGAGAGAGAGAGAAAGAAAGAGAGAGTGATAAAGAAAGAGAGAGATAGAGAGAAAAAGTGATATAGGCAGATAGATAGATAGATAGATAGAGAGAGAGAGAGAGAGAGAGAGATGGGGGGGAGATAAAAATTGAGGTTGAATAGGGAAATTATATGCGTTAATGGCTCTGTTCCTTTAAAAGAAATCCCAATAGGAAATCAGAAGCACATTTCTCTGGCCTAGCTTAGACATTCTACTACTTCCACACAATACAAATTAAAGCACAAACATTGAAAACATATTAACAACGAACCCCTTATAAATGTCTAATAAATTGGCTGCTCACGCTTGGGACAATAATCATTACGGACAATTTCTACACTCTCTTTTCTCTACACTCACCAAGGAAAAATGTAAAAACATGGGACAAACTTTTAAAAAAACCCAAAAAACAAAAACAAAAAACATAAGAGTTTTCTTGTCTGTCACATTCAATGAAACATGTATAAAAGAAAAATTGCTACCCAAATATATATATGTGTGCCTGTGAATGTATACCTCTCTCTTTTTCTCTCTCTCTCTCTCTGTGTGTGTGTGTGTATGTGTGTGTGTGTGAGTGTCCTCTCTTACCCTACATATATATGATATTTATATGTGCGCGGCTGTGCGTGCGAGCGTGTTTCCATGCGGCCACGCCTGCGTTTGTGTGTGTGTCCTTAAAGCAGATGTTCTACGTCCTGAGTATAACACACACTGTAATCTCTCCCTCTCTTTTGTGTGTTTGTGTGTGTGTGAAGATTTATCAAAAATCTTCTGCGAAAAAAAAAACAAAAAAACAGGAAATATCTGTAAGAGACCTCCAGTATGGTACTGTCGTTGTCAAATAAAGTAACATTACTTGCATTGGTATTGTTTTATAGAAAGAACTTCTGTAGTACGTCGTCGACAATTTTATATATATATATATAAGGCAAGTGTTATTAAAAACTACGGAACTCTTCCACATGATCTTTTTTTTCAGTTTTTTCTTGCTTCCTCGCAAGTTTCTTAATGTTTGGGCCCAGGTTATTAAAGTAGAATCCCAATCGATAGCTTTCTATCGAGCGCTTTCGGTTGTTCTCAATCATCATCATGGCGTTTGTTTTTATTTGGAGATATGTTATTGGTTGTTTTTGTTTCATAGATAATATTAGACTATATTATTGGGTTAATTCATTATTGGTAAGGACATGCTGCCAAAATACACACACACACACACTGATATATATATATATATATATATAATTATTTATTTAGAAAATTTATAACATAAACATGTTATAAAATCACTACAAAAATAACCATTTTGTTTCAACACTCCCGGTGTCTTATACGTATCATTTATATGTGCGAAGTGATGCTGACCAAGAATTTAAAAAATTAAAAAGAAATTGTTTGGTCATTTGGTTAGATGTTGAGAAGTTGGTCAGGCTGAAAACTTTTCAGCATACTCTCTTATATTCAAATTAGGACCTCAGAGAAAAATACATCTCATACACCCTGTCATCCATATACACAATTTGTTCCGCTTTTCTTTGTTACTCTATTGCTGTTGTTACATTCAAAGGCAAATATGATTATTTATTTTTGAAGTTTATTCAGTTATTCTAGTAAGACACTTTTGCATAATTAATACGCGTCCCAGATAATGTACGTTGTGCTTCAACTAGGAAAGACGCTTGTTTGTTTGTTTTTTTTAAATAAAACTGGCAGAATCCATGAACGATTATTTCGCCATGAATTAAATCTTGTGTTAATGTCTTTAATTTGAAACAATACAACATTAACTGTAATCAATGCATTCTGTCTGCTAACAGTTCTTTCTTCTTGTTTTCGTCGATTGTCTTGATTTCTCTTTCCGAATCTACCGTAAATATATAGTCATCTGCGTATATTCTTATAACTACGTCCACCAATGAGATAAATACTCTGGTCACGCTGTACAAGTTAAATAAATCCAGGAAGAAACGACGTACTCCTTTTTTCTATTTTTTGCGTATTCTCTATCCTCATGCAAGTTGTTTCCATATCAACACATGTGTTCACGAATATAAACGAACATGAAGTGTGCCTGGCTTTAGTTAGCAAATGGACTTCGCGTAACTATTTACTTGTGTAGTGGTTTCGAGCGCTAATTTTCTGGTTGGTGCTTTCCGTATGAAACATTAGCACAATCTTCTTCCGTTTCTCTCTATTGGTCATGTTCTTTGATTCAGCAAACGTTTTAGACATTTATTGAAATACAATTTCTGTATCTTGAACTCTGGCTAGTCTTTCAGCGATACTCAAAATGCTTCCAGTCAACCAGTTTTTTTTTAATTCTAGGAAATTTTACAAGTTAAAAAATTTTTTTTTTCTCGAAAAGGTAGGTGAAAATATAGGTGATTTTAATACTTATAAAATCATAGTATGCAACAAACCATATGACTGGAAGCATAGATTTCTTTACAGTATTCAATTCTGTACATAAGGGGAAAATGGAGAGGATCCTTCTGGCATATGGTATCCGTACCCTGAGATAGTAACTGCCAAAAGGATGCTATACAAAAATACAAAATCTTTTGTTAGATCACCAGACGGACACACTAACTTCTTCGACATCAAAGCTGGGGTCCTCCAGGGTGACAACCTTGCACCTTTTCTCTTTGTTATCAGCCTTGACTACGTATTGAGAACTTACCTCGACAAATATCATTTTCTAGGTTTTATTTTATCCCCCAGACTCTCAAGTCTATATCCTGCAAAAAAAAAAATCTGACCGATATTGAGTATACAGACGACATAGCTATCGCTGCAGACACTATTACCAATGTCATAATTCTCCTACATAATCTAGAAAATGCTGCTAACGGCGTTGTCAATGACTCTAAAACTGAATTCATAAGAGTTAGGTTCAATACAAACTGTCTTTCGTGAATCAATAAAATCTGTCGAATCTTTTATATATCTAGGAAGCGAGGAAAAGAATATGAAAATTCGCATAGCTAAAGCCGGGGCCACCTTCAATAAAGTGGATGTAACCTGGAAATCCGATCAACCAGACAACCTCAAGCGGAGGTTTTTTCGAGCCACTGTAGAGGCGGTGTTAATGAATGGTGCCACTGCCTGAACATTAACTAAAACCCTAAGTCTAAGCTTGATACAACCCACACTTGGATGCTGAGAACTATACTTAACATCTCCTAGAGACATCTAAATCACAACTCCATGGATCCATCCCTGATATTTCTACAATCTTACGCGAACGCAGAGTGCGCTTTGCAGGATATTTCTGGCGAGCGAAACATGAGCTTGCGAGTGATGTACTGCTCTGGACAACTAGCCATGGAACAAGACGGGTTGGTCGCTTATCACCCACCTCCACTGAACAACTGTATTATGACACATATTACCCCTCCCCAATGACCTTTCAACTTTGATGCGGGACCGTGATGGTTGGCGTGATAGGCTCATGAATGTCCGAGCTAGCTCAACCGAATAATAAAAAATCATTTGATTTGTTTTAATCCAAACGTATTTGCAGCCATTTTTTTGCATTTAAAATGATTTGCAATGTTACTTTTTTGTTATATCTCGGAACATTTCTTGCCTTCATATGCAAATCATCACCTTATAAAGAAGTTAAACAAATCCTAACCTTCTGGTTCGGATTTGTATTTTTTGAATATTAGACCAAGCCCAAGGGAGCTTTCTCCCTAGGGCAGTACCTCTTCCTCGGCAATGGACTGTGTTTTCGCCCAGTTCCTTAGGGGAAGTGCCGAGGGGGTTTGGAAATTTTTGCGTGGTATGTGCGTTAAACTCACTTTAAACCGCGACCTTGCGTCACTTGCAGTTTCGACGTGAGCGCCCACAAATCCTAACCTTGAAGACGAAACTCCTAGAGTAGTGAATAATTTTAGCTAATTATAGTTGACAATAGTAACCAAATGCAAAAATAAAAAATGAAAAAAAAAAACACGTAATTATTTTGCTTTGTAGATTTTATTTCTTCATTTGATCGGCCATGAACCAACTTTTTAACTCGCACGCGAGCAGCGAAAATGACTCCTTAAAACTGATATATTTCACACTAATGAAGATTCGCACTATAAATGAAAATACTAACGTAGTAAAAGATATCTGAGATCGAAATTAACAAGTAACAAACTATCTGTTTTCTTAGCATTTCACCTCAAGCAAGGTACTGAGTTTTAGAGAATATGAAAAAAAAAAAAAAAACTAGTAAAGAGAGAGGACAATAAAAGAATAAAAATTAAGAAGACAGAAGTGAACTATTAACATTGTATTTAAATTTTTGAAGACACCGTTAACATAGAACTTAGGGTTACATCTAGACATTTTAATTGTAAATTGATGAGACCTTGCTGCCAATCTAGTACTGCGCTTAAATTCATAAAATCAAGGTACCATAGAGGAAAGTTCATCAGAACAATTGTCATGAAAGTATTTTGTAGAAAAGACACAGGGAAGTTACGGTAAGGGAAAGAGACTGAAGCCAAGGTGCCACGTCAGGACCAATAACATTGCAGATTCTTCTTTGGATTTCATCAAGAATTTCTAAATATATAGCAGGAGCACCAGACCAGATGTGGCAGCAATATTCAAAGCAAGGATGAATGGTAGACTTATAAATATGTAAGATAGATTCTGGAGAGAAAAATTGTCTATCACGACATCGTGAACCAACATTCATAGCTGCAGATTTAGCAATTGATTCAATATAATCTCTCCAGTTCATGTCAGCAGAAAAGGTTAGTCCGAGAAGGACTTCCAGATAAAAACAAACTGAGCTAGTACACGAAATGAGAAAATGACATAAACGCAAGTATGCTTCTTTTCATCGGATTTATTTAACCGATACATTGAGGAGATTTTAAGAGAACCAAAATGACTACGATGATCTATTATTGGTAGGACCAGTCTTAACAACATAAGATATACATATGACACGGTGTTAATGGCAGACACAGAAAGAAAATTGCAAGAACCCCTGGATAACATAATTAAGAAAAGCAGGAAGAAAAGACTAACCGACATTAAAACAAAATTTCCGGTCGTTAGTAAAAGAGACAACCCAAAATGTGAGCTAACAATTGGAAACGGCAAAATCGAACAATTAGAGACATTTAACTCTCTGGAAAGTGTAATGAGAGACAATAAAGAATATGACACCGAAATCTGAAGGCTCACTGGAGTAGCGGAAGGGGTTACCTCAAAGTATTAAGAGAGAAGAGGACAATTTCCTCGGAAACAAAGAAAAGATCATCGAACTGCTAAGTAATTTCAATTCTCTTATATCGTAGTGAATCCTGGACAATATTCCCACTGATGAAGACGTGACTTGAGGCAATAGAGATGTTGTTCTACGGAAGGATTCTGAGAATACCATGAACGGAACAGTTGAGCAATGTGAAAGCTTTAAGGAAAGTGTAAACCAGAAGGACACCTCTTCTTAGAATCAGAAAGAGACAGTCGAAATCTCTGGTACGCATAATGAGGAAAGAGGGTTGAAGAATCTGAAACTCATAGGACATATTGAAGTGAAGGGTGACAGCGAGAAACTGCTCAATGTTTTTTTTTTTTTTTTTTCAAATAGGTAGCAGAACATGAACTGAGAGGGATAGTAATGGGGCAGAAATTGATTAAAACTGAGAAGAAAAGGTAGTTGAGAAAAGCCATGATCACCCACGTTCTGAAGGGATGCAATACAAAGAAGAAGAAGAAGAAGTCTCATAGTTAAGTTTAAGAAAGCAAATGAAAAGTTATCAGCAAACGTTTTTGTAAAAAATAGCAAGAAGATTTGTGAGGTGCAAGAATTAGACTTTCAAGAAGTCAGTGTCAAATTCAAGCTGAACGAATCAAACAGGTACTTTTCTGGTCACTGATTTCTGGCTTTTGTTCCAGTGTTTAAATTACGAGAGGGTTAGCGATCAATTGGAGTTTAATAATAGCGAGATCATAGCCTGCCAAAACATACCCCAGAGAAGAGTTCAGAAGAGAATATATAGGGAGTACATCAATAAGTTCCTAAACTCACAAAGCCAAAAGAATTTATTCTATGTAACAAATATTTGATTTTCTCCCTTGTCAATGCACTTCATTCAATGAAGAATATTAATCACATAGAACAAACATTATACAGTGAAAATTCAGCTAATAACGTGTCAGGCTATGTATTTATCGATCTACTCTCATATGACTGAAGTTGAAGAACATATTTTAAAAACATTTCCATGTGCTAATATACGTGTTTATACTAGTATATATTTATACTGATGTGGATAGATAGTTTGTATATTATATATATATATAAATAAATAAAAGCGGGCAATAAGGTCAACACTCTGCGGCGACAGTCTCTTTTATACTTAAACCCAATCTTTAGGCCATTTTATAATTGCATACGCTCTATTCGTGATATTGAGCGGTTTAGCCCATAAATATAACATACCTTAAAACTATACCGGCCTGCACACGCAAGAAAACTTAATAATAAGAAATGTGTCCTTCGCCATTTCGAACCTGTATTCACCACCGTCTAATCAGTTGTGCTTTAGACCGCTCGACCATGAAAAGCGCCAGCATGGTTCTATTTTCCCTTTAAGGAATGCACATCGCCTAGTTAAGATTTTCCAGAAAGCAATATCTTCCCAACATAAGTTTTAAAAACTGCGCATCACTTTCAAACTATGTTTGGCGAATAAAAAAAACAACTATAAGAACCCAACCATTGGCTAGGAAATAATCGCGAAAGCTAAGCCATACAATGGAAAGGGAGACAGATGTAACTTGTGTTTGTTGGAGAAGCTTATTATAGCAACACACTTAAATAGCCCTAACCTGCTGAACACGAGGTCCGAATTAATGTCTACATGTATACATATATCCAAGATCTACTAAAACACATCGACCCCGATTAAAAGAGATTAAAAAATAGAAGACAGGAGTATTATAATATGCAACAACTTTTAATATTCTTAGAAGCCATCATTAATAACATTTCTTATATATCTATACACACATATAATTCTATATATTACTGTACTCGATTTATTTATAATGCGTGTTTATATAATTTCAACTTATAAGTACAAGGCATGGTTCCTAACACGTTAGTTAGATAGCGACAACCTATTATTTTTTTTTTATTTTTATTTGTGGCGAATATATTATATTTCCATGTGGAGTATCAATTTTGTTATTTGATATTACTATGATATTTTTGTCGAAAATGAGAGTTACTCCTCTGGATATTTTGTTTACTTTTGGATTCAAATTTAGATTCAGATAATTTTTTTTCGCCTTTCGAACTTATTATCATTCGTAAATTCTAATGTTTTAGGCAGCAATAATTGAATAAACAATTTTTAACAAAATTTTGAATCATCACCACGAGAACGCGAATTAGCGGTCAGACTGTATTTGCAACTGAAGATTGCAGCAACTGAATGAAACTCCGAGTCGTCTTATCGACATTGGATATTATGTATATTCACTAATATATATTCATAGCTCTGTCTCATAACAATGAGTACGGTATTTATAACACCCGTGAAAGAAATATATTTATACATACGTAAAATTTTTCGAGCGTGTATGTATGTAAATATGTTTTTTTATCACACACATACACATACTCAAACCCGGAACTTTTCTACAGCATATCTAGTTATCTCCCATTAAACGGTGTCTGTCAACCAGCAATGACATAGCGTTCGTGACTCCACATATAAAAATGGTAATGGTAATGTTCGGATGAGCACAACAAATCAGGCCGATAGATGTAGTTTATACTATTTATTATAAAACAGAGCATTTAATTAAATATTTGTATATCTGTATCGATGAAAATAACGTATAAATAGAAAATATATTAAAATAATTGTCGGACTTAGTCCATTTCATAATACACACACACACACACACACACACACACACACACACACACACACACACACACACACACACACATATATATATATATATATATATATATATACTCAAATACATGTATTCACTAAAAATAACGTTTAAGTAATAAAAGTAATTAGTAGAAGATTATTTAAAACCGAAAAATATTTTGGATTGTAAGAATTCTTTTGCGAGTGATTATTGCATTAATATTTTTTGAGAATAATAGATTTTTCCAGAATATGTCCTACTATTTAATCCTGAACTGGGAGGAGGAGATGTATTCATATCTTCACAAGGGTATTTGCCCGCAAGCAAATATAACGAACCCGACTGAAATTTGAAATCGACTCTCCGATTTCTCATTCCGAGCCCCGCCCCTATCTATCACACCACGCGCACATCCACCTGGTACAGGACGAATGACTGATTTAGAAGACTGGTTTATTTATTATACCTCCACAGCTGCTGTCTAATATAGATATTTGTTTTCTCTGTTTAATATGGATGGGGGTCACAAAATCGGACACCCATTGCGAGCTGCAGTCATATACACTAAAACAAAAAAATATTCACTGAATTTTACTAATGTTCCGTAAGAGTCCTCTGTCTCTCTCTGTCTCTCCCTCCTCTCTCTCTCTCTCTGTCTCTCCCTCCTATCTCTCTCATATATATATATATATATATATATATATATATATATATATATATATATATACGCTGTCTTCTATGCTCTAGTCAGCGCGCCATACTTGCAAATGCAGCGTTAATCGTTTTTATTTGGTTGGCCTCTGTTTCGTCAGCAAAAGCAGATTGTATTTGGAACCGATGCCTTTGACGGCGATGGTGGAAGTTGGCATTAACAAGTTAAACAGAGGCAAAGGTATTGGTTATCTTTTGGTTGGCAGACTGAGGAATGTGGACAGACCGATTTTCGGTAAAAGATTCTACTGGAGGTCTGCACTTTGTCGACGTCAATCTGATATGAAGTGTGGTGAGGATGAGGGATAGGGTTGGCAAGGTTAGTAGAGTAGAAAGGGTTGGGGGTGATAAGGCTGGGCGGAGTTACAGTGTTGGGGTGGGGTTGAAATATCTGGGCCGGAGGGTCTGGAGTGAACAGAGGCTGGGATAGTTTGTCTGTGATAGACTAACCTGATGCATGAGCCGAAGGAAAACAGAAGGCACTAAAATTTCATCATGGAAGAAGAAGAAGAAGAAGAAGAAGAAGAAGAAGAAGAAGAAGAAGAAGAAGAAGAATCTTACTGTTACTACTACTACTACTATTGTGAAAAGTGGAAAGCAGAGAAAAAGAGAAGCAACAATTAAATAGAATAAAAAGGCAGAGGAACAAGAAAAGAAGGATGAATTTGGGAAGAAGAAAAATATAGATATGGAAAATGAAAGAATAAGAAATAATGGGAAAAGTAGAAGGAAATGAAAGAATAAGAAATAATGGGAAAAGTAGAAGGAAATGAAAGAATAAGAAATAATGGGAAAAGTAGAAGGAAATGAAAGAATAAGAAATAATGGGAAAAGTAGAAGGAAATGAAAGAATTTCAAGGAAATGAAAAAGAATAAAAAATGGAATGATGAAGAAGAGTAAGCAAAGGAAAAATGAAAGAATAAGATGACAATGGAAAAGTAGAAGGAAATGAAAAATAAGAAATAATGGGAAAATAAAGAAGGAAATGAAAGAATAAGAAATAATGGGAAAGAAAGATGAGAAATGAAAGAAATGAAAGAAATAAAAAGGAGAATGAAGAAGAAATGAAGGGAATAAGAAATAATAGGAAAGTGAAGAAGGAAAATGAAAGAATAAGAAATAAAGGGAAAGAAATAGAAGGAAATGAAAAGAATAAGAAATAAATGAAAAGAATAATAAAAGAAATAAAAGGGAAAGAATAAAAAATGAAAAGAGAAAAGAAATAAAGGGAAGAGGAATGATGAAAAATCGAGGAAAATAAAAAATAAAATAATGGGTGAAAGATGATGAAAATTTGAAAGAATAAAAAATAAATAAAAAGTGTGAAGGAAATGAAATTTCAAGGAAATAAAAAAGAAATGTGAAAGGAAATGAAAGAAAAGAAATAATGGAAATGAAAAGAAATGAAAGGGATAAGAAATAATGGGAAATTCAAAGAAAAGAAAAGAAATAAAAAAAAAATGATGGGAAAAGTAGAAGGAAATGAAATTTTCAAGAAATAATGGGAAAAGTAGAAGGAAAATGAAAAGAATAAAATAATGTGTGAAATGAAATTTCAAGGAAAAAAAAGAGAAAGAAAAGGATGTGAACGATGATGAAAATGAAAGAAAAAGAAATAAATGGGAATAAATGATGAAGGAAAGAAAGAATAAGAAATAAATGGGAAAAGTGAACGAAAATGAAAAGGAAAATGAAAAAAAAAAAAGAATGTGAATGGAAAGGAAATAAGAAAGAAATGAAAGATGATGATGAAATTTAAAGGAAAAGTGAAAAGAAATAAGAAAGAATAAGAAATAATAGGAAAGAAGAAATAAAAAGAAATAAAAAATGTGTGAATGATGATGAAATTTAAAGGAATAAAAAAGAAATAAAATAAAAGGATAGATGATGAAAAGGAAAAATGAAAAGAAATAAAATGGGAAAAGAACGATGAGGAAATTTGAACGAAATAAAAAAAGAAAATAAAAGGGAAGAAATGATGAAAAAGGAAATGAAAAAAAGAAATAAAAGGGAAGAATGATGAAGAAAATGAAAGAAAAGAAATAAAGGGAAAGAAAGGAAAAAAGAAATAAAAAAAGGAATAAAAATGTGTGAACGATGATGAAAAATAAGAAAATGAAAAAGAAATAAAAAATAAGATGATGAAATTTGAAGGAAATGAAAGAAATAAAGAAATAATGGAAAAAGGAAAGAAAAAAAATGAAAGAATAAGAAATAAAGGAAAAAAAGTAGAAGGAAATGAAAAGAAATAAGAAATAATGAAAAGAAATAAAAATGATGAAATTTGAAAGAATAAGAAATAAAGGGATGTGTGAATGAAGATGAAAAAGAAAAAGAAATAAAAAGGGAAGTGGAAATGAAATTTCAAAAGAAAAATAAAAAAAAAAAAGAAATAAAAGGATGTGTGAAATGATGAAAATCAAGGAAAAATGAAAAAGAAATAAAAAAGGGAAAGAATAATGATGAAATTAAAGGAAAAGAAAAAGAAAAAAAAGGATGAAAGAACGATGAAATAATGGGAATGAAAAAAAAAAAAAAATAAGAAATGAAATGAAAAAAAAAGAAAATAAAAGGGTGTGAAATGATGAAATTTCAAGGAAATAAAAAAAGAAATAAAAATGTGAACGATGATGAAAAAGGAAAGAAAAAGAAATAAAAGGGATGTGTGAAGGAAATGAAATTTCAAAAGGAAATAAAAAGAAATAAAAAGGGAGTTAAATGATGAATTTCAAAAAAAAGAAATAAAAATGTGTGAATGATGATGAAATTTAGAAGGAAATGAAAAAAGAAGAAAAAGGGATGGTGAACGATGATGAAATTTCAAAAGGAAATGAAAAAAAATATAATGGGATGTGTGAAATGATGAGAAGGAAAATGAAAGAATAAAAATGTGAAATGGGAAAATTTCAAGGAAATAAAAAAAAAAAAGAAAATAAAAATGAAAAGGAAATGAAATAAAAATGAATGAACGAAATGAAATCAAGGAAATAAAAAGAAATAAAAGGGATGTGTGAACGATGATGAAAGTAGAAGGAAATAAAAAAAGAAATAAAAATAATGGGAATGATGATGAAATTTCAAGGAAATGAAAGAAATAAAAAATGTGAACGGGATGAAATTTCAAGGAAATGAAAAAGAAATAAAAGGGAATGTGAATAATGAAATTTAAAGAAAATAAAAAGAAATAAAAGGGAAATGAATGATGGAAATTTCAAGGAAATGAAAAAGAAATAAAAGGGATGTGAATGATGAAATTTTCAAAGAAAAGAAATGAAAATGTGTGAACGATGAAGAAATAATAAAAAGGGTGTGAACGATGATGAAATTGAAAGAAATAAAAAGAAATAAAAGGGATGTGTGAACGATGATGAAAGAAATAGGAAAATAAAAAGAAATAAAAAAGAATAAGAAACGATGATGAAATTTCAAGGAAATGAAAAAAATAAAAAAAAAAGGGAAATGTGTGAATGAAATTTCAAGGAAATAAAAAAGAAATAAAAGGGATGTGTGAACGATGATGAAATGAAGGAAAATGAAAAAGAAGGAAAAAGGGATGTGTGAACGATGATGAAATTGAAAGGAAATGAAAAAAAAAAAAAAGATGTGTGAACGATGATGAAATTTCAAGGAAATAAAAAGAAATAAAAGGGATGTGTGAACGATGATGAAATTTCAAGGAAAAAAAAAAAAGAAATAAAAGGATGTGTGAAAATGATAAAGAAATTTGAAGGAAATAAAAAGAAATAAAAGGGATGTGGGAACGATGATGAAATTTCAAGGAAATAAAAAGAAATAAAAATGTGAACGATGATGAAATTTCAAGGAAATGAAAAAGAAATAAAAGGGATGTGTGAACGATGATGAAATTTCAAGGAAAAATGGGAAAAAAATAAAAGGATGTGTGAATAAATGAAATTTCAAGGAAAATGAAAAGAAATAAAAGGATGTGTGAACGATGATGAAATTTGAAAAAAAAAGAAATAAAAGGATGTGTGAACGATGATGAAAAAGGAAATAAGAAAGGGATGGGAAAAGTGAAGATGAAATTTCAAGGAAATGAAAAGAAATAATGGGATGTGTGAACGATGATGAAATGAAAGAAATGAAAAAAAAAATGTGAACGATGATGAAGAAAAAGAAAGAATAAAAATAATAGGAAATGAAAAATGATGAAAGGAAAATGAAAAAAAAGAAATAAAAGGGATGTGTGAACGATGATGAAAAAGAAAAATGAAAAAGAAATAATGGGATGTGTGAATGATGATGAAAGAATCAAGGAAATAAAAAGAAATAAAAGGGATGTGTGAACGATGATGAATAAGAAATGAAAATGGGAAAAGGGATGTGTGAATGATGATGAAATTTCAAAAGAATAAAAAAAAAAGGGATGTGTGAACGAAGATGAAATTTCAAGGAAATAAAAAAAAGAAATAAAAGGGAATGTGTGAAGGAAAATGAAAAGAAATATAAAAGAAATAAAGGGATGTGTGAACGATGATGAAAAAGGAAATGAAAAAGAAATAAAGGGAATGTGAACGATGATGAAATTTCAAGGAAAAAAAAAAAAAATAAAAGGGAGAAATGAACGATGATGAAATTTCAAGGAAAAGAAAAAAAGAAATAAAAAGAATAAGAAATAATGGGAAAATGTAGAAGGAAATGAAAAGAAAAAAAATGTGAACGGTGATGAAATCAAGGAAATAAAAAAATAAAAATATGTGAACGATAATGAAATTTCAAGGAAATAAAAAGAAAAAAAAAGGATGTGAAATGATGATGAAATTAAAATAAAAGGGATGTGTGAAAATGAAAAAAAATAAAAATAAAAGGGATGTGTGAAGATGATGAAAATTTCAAGGAAATGAAAAAAAATAAAAGGGGATGTGAAATGATGAAATTTTCAAGGAAATAAAAAAAGAAATAAAGGGGATGTGTGAACGATGATGAAAAGAAATGAAAAAGAAATAATGGGAAAATGAAATTTCAAGGAAATGAAAAAAAAAAGAATGTGTGAATGATGATGAAATAGAAAGGAAAAAAAAGAAAAAAAAAGGGATGTGTGAATGATGATGAAATTTCAAGGAAATGAAAAATGAAATAAAAGGGATGTGTGAACGATGATGAAATTTCAAGGAAAGAAAAAGAAATAAAAGGGATGTGAACGATGATGAAATGAAAAGGAAAAAAAAAAAAAAATAAAATGGAAATGGTGAACGATGATGAAATTTCAAGGAAATGAAAAAGAAATAAAAATAATGGGGTGAACGATGATGAAATTTGAAAAAAAAAAAGAAATAATGGGATGTGAACGATGATGAAATTTCAAGGAAAAATAAAAAGAAATAAAAAGGGATGTGTGAACGATGATGAAATTTCAAGGAAAATGAAAAGAAATAAAAGGGATGTGTGAACGATGATAATGGGAAAAGAAATGAAAGGAAATAAAGGGATGTGTGAATGATGATGAATGAAAAGAAATAAAAATGAAAAAAAAGGATGTGTGAACGATGATGAAATTTAAGGAAATAAAAAAGAAATAAAAAGGATGTGAACGATGATGAAATTTCAAAAAGGAAATATAAAGGAAAAAAGGATGTGTGAACGATGAAAAAGAAAAAAAAAGAAATAAAGGGATGTGTGAAATGTAGAATGAAATCAAGGAAATGAAAAAGAAATAAAAAGGGATGTGAACGATGATGAAATTTCAAGGAAAAAAAAAAGAAATAAAAAGGGATGTGTGAACGATGATGAAATTTCAAGGAAAAAAAAGAAATAAAAAGGATGTGTGAAAGGGATGAAATTTGGGAAATGAAAAAGAAATAAAAAAGGGATGTGTGAACGATGATGAAATTTCAAGGAAATGAAAAAAGAAAAAAAGAATGTGTGAACGATGATGAAATTTCAAGGAAAAAAAAAAGAAAAAAAAGGGATGTGTGAACGATGATGAAATTTCAAGGAAATAAAAAAAGAAAAAAGGATGTGAACGATGATGAAATTTCAAGGAAATAAAAAAAGAAATAAAAGGGATGTGAACGATGATGAAATTTCAAAAGAAATGAAAAGAAATAAAAAGGATGTGGAAATGATGAAAAGAAAAATAAAAAATGATGTAAATGATGATGAAATTTCAAGGAAATGAAAAGAAATAAAAAGAATAAAAATGATGATGAAATTTCAAGGAAATAAAAAAAGAAATAAAAGGATGTGTGAACGATGATGAAATGGGAAATAATGTAAATACGAGAGATGTGTGAACGAAATGAAAAAAAGGAAAAAGAAATAAAAGGGAAAAGTGATGAAGAAATTTGAAAGAAATAAAAGGATGTGTGAAATGATGGAAAATGAAAAAGAAATAAAAATGTGAACGAATGAAATTTCAAGGAAATATAAAAAGAAAGAAGGGATGTGTGAACGATGATGAAATAATGAAAAAAGAAAAAAATGAAAAGAAAGAAAAAAAGAAATAAGGATGTGTGAATAATGATGAAATTTCAAGGAAATAAAAGAAGGAAAAAAAAAGAAATAAAAAAGGGATGTGGAAAATGAAATTTCAAGGAAATGAAAAAGAAATAAAAATAATGTGAAAACGATGATGAAATTTCAAAGAAAAGAAAAGAAAATAAAAGGGATGTGAAAGAATAAGAAAAAATGAAAAAAGTGAAAGAAGGAAATAAAAAGAAAAGAAAAATGGGATGTGAATGATGATGAAAGAATAAGAAAGGAAAAAAAAAAAGAAATAAAAGGGAATGTGTGAACGATGATGAAATTTCAAGGAAATAAAAAAATAAAAGGAATGAAATGAGAAATTTCAAAGAAAATAAAAAAAAAATAAAAGGATGTGAACGATGATGAAATTTCAAGAAATAAAAAAGAAATAAAAAGGGATGTGTGAACGATGATGAAATTTCAAAGGAAATAAAAAAAAAATAAATGGGAACGAATGATGAAATTTCAAAAATGAAAAAGAAAAAAAAATGTGTGAACGATGATGAAATTTCAAGGAAATAAAAAATAAAAAAGGATGTGTGAACGAAATGAAATTTCAAAGAAATAAAAGAAATAAAAAAGGATGTGTGAACGATGATGAAATTTCAAGGAAATAAAAAAGAATAAAAGGGATGTGTGAACGATGATGAAATTTCTCAAGGAAATGAAAAGAAATAAAAAGGGTTGTGTGAACGATGATGAAATTTCAAGGAAATGAAAAAGAAATAAAAAGGGATGTGTGAACGATGATGAAATTTCAAGGAAATGAAAAAGAAATAAAAAGGGATGTGAACGATGATGAAATTTCAAAGCAAAAATAAAAAAGAAATAAAAGGGATGTGTGAAATGATGAAATTTCAAGGAAATAAAAAGAAATAAAAAGGATGTGAAATGATGAAATTTCATAGGAAATAAAAAGAAATAAAAGGGATGTGTGAATGATGATGAAATTTAAAGGAAATAAAAAAGAAATAAAAAATGTGTGAACGATGATGAAATTTGAGGAAAAAAAAAGAAATAAAAGGATGGTGAAGGAAATGAAAAAGGAAAATGAAAAAAGAAATAAAGGGATGTGAACGATGATGAAAATTTCAAGGAAATGAAAAAAGAAAAAAAAGGGATGTGTGAATGATGAAAGAAATAAAAAATAAAGGATGTGAACGATGAAAAGGAAATGTGTGAAAAGGATGAAAATGAAAAAAGGAAATGAAAAAATAAAAAAAAATGGGATGTGTGAACGATGATGAAATTTCAAGGAAATGAAAAAGAAAAAGAAAAAGGGATGTGAACGATGATGAAATTTTCAAGGAAAAAAAAAGAAATAAAAGGGATGTGTGAACGATGATGAAATTTCAAGGAAATGAAAAAAAAATAAAAAGGATGTGAACGATGATGAAATTTCAAAATAAAAATAAAAGAAAAAGGAAAATGATGAAATTTTCAAGGAAATGAAAAAGAAATAAAAAGGATGTGTGAACGATGATGAAATTTCAAGGAAATGAAAAAGAAAAAAAGGGATGTGTGAATGATGATGAAATTTCAAGGAAATAAAAAAAGAAATAAAAAGGATGTGTGAACGATGATGAAATTGAAAGGAAATAAAAGAAATAAAAGGGATGTGAACGATGATGAAATTTCAAGGAAATGAAAAGAAATAAAAGGATGTGTGAACGATGATGAAATTTCAAAAGGAAAAAAAAAGGAATAAAAAGGGATGTGAACGATGATGAAATTTCAAAGAAATGAAAAAGAAATAAAAGGGATGTGAACGATGATGAAATTTCAAGGAAATGAAAAAGAAATAAAAGGATGTGTGAACGAACGATGAAATTTCAAGGAAATAAAAAAGAAATATAAAGGATGTGTGAACGATGATGAAATTTCAAGGAAAAAAAAAAGAAATAAAAGGATGTGTGAACGATGATGAAAAAGGAAATGGAAAAAAAAATAAAATGAAAAGATGAAATTTCAAGGAAATGGAAAAAAGAAATAAAAGGGATGTGAACGATGATGAAATTTCAAAAGGAAAAATAAAAAGAAATAAAAAGGGATGTGTGAACGATGATGAAATTTCAAGGAAATGAAAAAAAAAAAAGGGATGTGTGAAATGATGAAATTTCAAGGAAAAAAAAAAAGAAATAAAAGGGATGTGTGAACGATGATGAAATTTCAAGGAAAAATGAAAAAAAAAGAGATGAAAAAGGGATGTGTGAACGATGATGAAATTTCAAGGAAAAAAAAAAGAAATAAAAGGGATGTGAACGAATAATGATGAAATTTCAAGAAAAAAAAATAAAAGGATGTGTGAACGATGATGAAATTTCAAGGAAAAAAAAAAAAAAGAGAGATATGTGAACGATGATGAAATTTCAAGGAAATAAAAAAAAGAAATAAAAGGGATGTGAACGATGATGAAATTAAAAGGAAATGAAAAAAAAGAAATAAAAGGGATGTGTGAATGATGATGAAATTTCAAGGAAATGAAAAGGAAATAAAAGTGATGTGTGAACGATGATGAAGCCAAGGAAATGAAAAAATAAAAAGAAATGAAAGGATGTGAATGATGATGAAATTTCAAGGAAATAAAAAAAAAAAGGAAAAGGATGAAATGTGAAGGAAATACAAAATGAAAGGATGTGTGAAGGATGATGAAAAAGAAATGAAAAAGGATGTGTGAATGATGATGAAATTTCAAGAAAATGAAAAAAAGAAATAAAAAGGGATGTGAACGATGAAATTTCAAGGAAATGAAAAGAAATTGAACGATGATGAAATTTCAAGGAAAAAAAAAAGAAATAAAAAGGATATGTGAACGATGAAAATTTCAAGAAAAAAAAAAGAAATAAAAGGGATGTGTGAACGATGATGAAATTTCAAGGAAATGAAAAAAGAAATAAAAGGGATGTGTGAACGATGATGAAAGAAAAAAAGAAATAAAAGGGATGTGTGAACGATGATGAAATTTCAAGGAAATAAAAAAGAAATAAAAGGATGTGTGAATGATGATGAAATTTCAAGGAAATAAAAAAGAAATAAAAGGATGTGAACGATGATGAAATTTCAAGGAAATGAAAAAAAGAAATAAAAAGGATGTGTGAACGATGATGAAATTTCAAAAAATAAAAAAGAAAATAAAAGGGATGTGTGAATGATGATGAAATTTCAAGAAATGAAAAAAAATAAAAAGGATGTGAATATGTGAATGAAATTTCAAGGAAACAAAAAGAAATAAAAGGGATGTGAACGATGATGAAATTTCAAGGAAATAAAAAAAAGAAAAAAGGGATGTGTGAACGATGATGAAATTTCAAGGAAATGAAAAAGAAAAAAAGGGGATGTGTGAACGATGATGAAATTTCAAGGAAAAAAAAAAAGAAATAAAGGGATGTGTGAACGATGATGAAATTTCAAGGAAATAAAAAAAGAAAAAAAGGGATGTAAACGATGATGAAATTTCAAGGAAATGAAAAAGAAATAAAAAGGATGTGAACGATGATGAAATTTCAAAAGGAAAAAAGAAATAAAAGGGATGTGTCAACGATGATGAAATTCAAAAATAAAAAAAAATAAAAAGGGATGTGTGAACGATGATGAAATTTCAAGGAAATGAAAAAAGAAATAAAAGGGATGTGTGAACGATGATGAAATTTCAAGGAAATGAAAAAGAAATAAAAGGATGTGAACGATGATGAAATTTCAAGGAAAAAAAAAGAAATAAAAGGGAAATGATGAAATTTCAAGGAAATAAAATAAAAGGATGTGTGAACGATGATGAAATTTCAAGGAAAAAAAAAGAAATAAAAGGGATGTGAACGATGATGAAATTTAAAGGAAAGAAAAATGAAAAAAAGGATGTGTGAACGATGATGAAATTTCAAGGAAAAAAAAAAAAAATAAAAAGGATGTGTGAACGATGATGAAATTTCAAGGAAATGAAAAAAAAGAAATAAAAAGGGATGTGAACGATGATGAAATTTCAAGGAAATATAAAGAAATAAAAGGGATGTGAACGATGATGAAATTTCAAGAAAAGAAAAAAGAAATAAAAAAGTGTGATGATGAAAATTTCAAGGAAATGAAAATGAAATTTGTGAACGATGATGAAAAAGGAAATAAAAAAAGGGATGTGTGAACGATGATGAAATTTCAAGGAAAATAAAAAGAAATAAAAAGGATGTGAACGATGATGAAATTTCAAGGAAATAAAAAAGAAATAAAAAGGATGTGAACGATGATGAAATTTCAAGGAAATGAAAAAAGAAATAAAAGGATGTGTGAACGATGATGAAATTTCAAGGAAAAAAAAAAAGAAATAAAAAGGATGTGAACGATGATGAAATTTCAAGGAAATAAAAAAGAAATAAAAGGGATGTGTGAACGATGATGAAATTTCAAGGAAAATAAAAAAGAAATAAAAAGGATGTGAACGATGATGAAATTTCAAGGAAATAAAAAGAAATAAAGGGATGTGTGAACGATGATGAAATTTCAAGGAAATAAAAAAGAAATAAAGGGGATGTGAACGATGATGAAAAAAGGAAATAAAAAAAGAAATAAAAAGGGATGTGAACGATGATGAAATTTCAAGGAAATGAAAAAGAAATAAAAGGGATGTGTGAACGATGATGAAATTTCAAGGAAATAAAAAAAAATAAAAGAAAAAGGGATGTGTGAACGATGATGAAATTTCAAGGAAAAAAAAAAAGAAATAAAAGGGATGTGTGAACGATGATGAAATTTCAAGGAAATGAAAAAAGAAAAAAAAGGATGTGTGAACGATGATGAAATTTAAAGAAAGAAAAGAAATAAAAAAAAGAAAATTTAAGGAAAAAGGGATGTGAACGATGATGAAATTTCAAGGAAATAAAAAAAGAAAAAAAAGGATGTGTGAACGATGATGAAATTTCAAGGAAAAAAAAAAGAAATAAAAGGATATGTGAACGATGATGAAAATAAAAGGGAAAAAAAAATGAAATAAAAAAGGGATGTGTGAACGATGATGAAATTTCAAGGAAATAAAAAAAATAAAAGGAAGGGATGTGTGAAACAAGGAAAAAAAAAGAAATAAAAAATGTTGAACGAAGGAAATAAAAAAAAAAGAAATAAAAGGGATGTGTGAACGATGATGAAATTTCAAGGAAATGAAAAAAGAAATAAAAGGGATGTGTGAACGATGATGAAATTTCAAGGAAATAAAAAAAGAAATAAAAAGGATGTGAACGATGATGAAATTTCAAGGAAATAAAAAGAAATAAAAAGGGATGTGTGAACGATGATGAAATTTCAAAATAAAAGGAATAAAAATGTGAACAAAAATGAAAAAAAGAAATGAAAAAAAAATGGAGGATGTGAACGATGATGAAATTTCAAGGAAATGAAAAAGAAATAAAAGGGGTGTGAACGATGATGAAACAAGGAAAATAATGAAAAAAAAAAGGATGTGTGAACGATGATGAAATTTCAAGGAAAAAAAGAAATAAAAGGATGTGTGAACGATGATGAAATTTCAAAGGAAAGAAAAAAGAAAAAAAAGGGATGTGTGAACGATGATGAAATTGAAAAAAGGAAATAAAAAGAAAAAATAAAAAGGGATGTGAACGATGATGAAATTTCAAGGAAATGAAAAAGAAATAAAAGGGATGTGTGAACGATGATGAAATTTCAAGGAAATAAAAAAGAAATAAAAGGATGTGTGAACGATGATGAAATTGAAAAAAAAAAGAAAAAAAGGAAAAAAAAAAAGAAATAAAAGGGATGTGTGAACGATGATGAAATTTCAAGGAAATAAAAAAGAAATAAAGGGATGTGAACGATGATGAAATTTCAAGGAAATGAAAAGAAAAAAAAAAGGGATGTGTGAACGATGATGAAATTTCAAGGAAAAAAAAGAAATAAAAGGGATGTGTGAACGATGATGAAATTTCAAGAAATGAAAAAAGAAATAAAAGGGATGTGTGAACGATGATGAAATTTCAAGGAAATAAAAAAGAAATAAAAGGGATGTGTGAACGATGATGAAATTTCAAGAAAAAAAAAAGAAATAAAAGGGATGTGTGAACGATGATGAAATTTCAAGGAAATAAAAAGAAAATAAAAGGGATGTGAACGATGATGAAATTTTAAGGAAATGAAAAAGAAATAAAAAGGGATGTGTGAACGATGATGAAATTTCAAGGAAATGAAAAAGAAATAAAAAGGGATGTGTGAACGATGATGAAATTTCAAGGAAATAAAAAGGAATAAAAGGAAATGAAAAAAGAAATGAAAAAGAAAAAAAGGGATGTGTGAACGATGATGAAATTTAAAGGAAATGAAAAAGAAATAAAAAGGGATGTGTGAACGATGATGAAATTTCAAGGAAAATGAAAAAAGAAAAAAAAGGGATGTGTGAACGATGATGAAATTTCAAGGAAATAAAAAAAGAAATAAAAGGGATGTGTGAACGATGATGAAATTTCAAGGAAATAAAAAGAAATAAAAGGAAATGATGAAAAAGGGAAATGTGTGAACGATGATGAAATTTCAAGAAATGAAAAAAAAGAAAGAAAAAAGGGATGTGAACGATGATGAAATTTCAAAAGGAAAAAAAAAAATAAAAGGATGTGTGAACGATGATGAAATTTTAAAGGAAATGAAAAAGAAAAAAGGATGTGAACGATGATGAAATTTCAAGGAAATAAAAAAGAAATAAAAGGGATGTGTGAACGATGATGAAATTTCAAGGAAATAAAAAAGAAATAAAAGGGATGTGTGAACGATGATGAAATTTCAAGGAAATGAAAAAGAAATAAAAAGGGATGTGTGAACGATGATGAAATTTCAAGGAAATGAAAAAGAAATAAAAGGGATGTGTGAATGAAATTGAAATCAAGGAAATGATGAAAAAAAAAATAAAAGAAATGATGTGAACGATGATGAAATTTCAAGGAAATGAAAAAGAAATAAAAAGGGATGTGTGAACGATGATGAAATTTCAAGGAAATGAAAAAGAAATAAAAGGGATGTGTGAACGATGATGAAATTTCAAGGAAATGAAAAGAAATAAAAGGGATGTGTGAACGATGATGAAATTTCAAGGAAATGAAAAAGAAATAAAAAGGGATGTGTGAACGATGATGAAATTTCAAGGAAATAAAAAAGAAATAAAAGGGATGTGAACGATGATGAAATTTCAAGGAAATAAAAAAGAAAAAAAAAGGATGTGTGAACGATGATGAAATTTCAAGGAAAAAAAAAAAGAAATAAAAGGATGTGTGAACGATGATGAAATTTCAAGGAAATAAAAAGAAATAAAAGGGATGTGTGAACGATGATGAAATTTCAAGGAAATAAAAAAGAAATAAAAGGATGTGTGAACGATGATGAAATTAAAGGAAAGGAAATAAAATGAAAAGAAAAAAAAAAGGGTGTGAACGATGATGAAATTTCAAGGAAATAAAAAAAAAGAAATAAAAGGATGTGTGAACGATGATGAAATTTCAAGGAAATGAAAAAGAAATAAAAGGGATGTGAACGATGATGAAATTTCAAGAAAAAAAAAGAAATAAAAGGGGATGTGAACGATGATGAAATTTCAAGAAATGAAAAAGAAATAAAAGGGATGTGTGAACGATGATGAAATTTCAAGGAAATGAAAAAAAATAAAAAGGGATGTGAACGATGATGAAATTTCAAGGAAATGAAAAAGAAATAAAAAGGGATGTGTGAACGATGATGAAATTTCAAGGAAATGAAAAAGAAAAAAAGGATGTGAACGATGATGAAAATTTCAAGGAAATGAAAAGAAATAAAAAAAGGGATGTGAACGATGATGAAATTTCAAGGAAAAAAAGAAATAAAAGGGATGTGAACGATGATGAAATTTCAAGGAAATGAAAAAGAAATAAAAGGGATGTGAACGATGATGAAATTTCAAGGAAATAAAAAAGAAATAAAAGGGATTGTGAACGATGATGAAATTTCAAGGAAAAAAAAAAGAAATAAAAGGGATGTGTGAACGATGATGAAATTTCAAGGAAATGAAAAAAGAAAAAAAAAGGGATGTGTGAACGATGATGAAATTTCAAGAAATAAAAGGAAAAGAAAATGATGAAAAAGAAATAAAAGAAAAAAAGGATGTGTGAACGATGATGAAATTTCAAGGAAATGAAAAAAGAAATAAAAGGGATGTGAACGATGATGAAATTTCAAGGAAATGAAAAAAAGAAATAAAAAGGATGTGAACGATGATGAAATTTCAAGGAAATGAAAAAAGAAATAAAAGGGATGTGTGAACGATGATGAAATTTCAAGGAAATAAAAAAGAAAAAAAAAAGGGATGTGTGAACGATGATGAAATTTCAAGGAAATGAAAAAAAGAAATAAAAGGGATGTGATGAACGATGAGGGAAATTGAAAAATGAAAAAAAGAAATAAAAGGGATGTGTGAACGATGATGAAATTTCAAGGAAATAAAAAAAAATAAAAGGGATGTGTGAACGATGATGAAATTTCAAGGAAATGAAAAAGAAATAAAAGGGATGTGTGAACGATGATGAAATTTAAAGGAAATAAAAAAGAAATAAAAGGAAACGATGATGAAAAGAAATAAAAAGAAATAAAAGGGATGTGAACGATGATGAAATTTCAAGGAAAGAAAAAAAATAAAAGGGATGTGTGAAATGATGAAAAAGAAATAAAAAAAAATAAAAGGGATGTGTGAACGATGATGAAATTTCAAGGAAATGAAAAAGAAATAAAAGGGATGTGTGAACGATGATGAAATTTCAAGGAAATGAAAAAGAAATAAAAGGGATATGTGAACGATGATGAAATTTCAAGGAAATAAAAAGAAATAAAAAAGGATGTGTGAACGATGATGAAAAAGGAAAATAAAAAGAAATAAAAGGGATGTGTGAACGATGATGAAATTTCAAGGAAAAAAAAAAGAAATAAAAAGGGATGTGTGAACGATGATGAAATTTCAAGGAAAAAAAGAAAAAAAAGGGATGTGTGAACGATGATGAAATTTCAAGGAAATAAAAAAGAAATAAAAAGGGATGTGAACGATGATGAAATTTCAAGGAAATGAAAAGAAATAAAAGGGATGTGTGAACGATGATGAAATTTCAAGGAAATAAAAAATGAAATGAAAAAAAGAAAAAAAGAAAGAAAAAGGTGTGAACGATGATGAAATTTCAAGGAAATAAAAAAGAAATAAAAGGATGTGTGAACGATGATGATTTCAAGGATAAAAGAAAAAAAAAATTGTGAACGATGATGAAATTTCAAGGAAAAAAAAAGAAAAGGGAGGATGTGAACGATGATGAAATTTCAAGGAAATGAAAAAAAAAAAGGGATGTGTGAACGATGATGAAATTTCAAGGAAATAAAAAAAGAAATAAAAGGGATGTGAACGATGATGAAATTTCAAGGAAATAAAAAAGAAATAAAAGGGATGTGAACGATGATGAAATTTCAAGGAAATAAAAAAAGAAATAAAAGGGATGTGTGAACGATGATGAAATTTCAAAGGAAATAAAAAAATAAAAGGGATGTGTGAATGATGAAATTTCAAAAAAAAGAAAAAAAGGGATGTGATGTGAACGATGATGAAATTTCAAGGAAAAATAAAAAACGAAATTTCAAGGAAATAAAAGGGATGTGTGAACGATGATGAAATTTCAGGAAAAAAAAAAGAAATAAAAGGGATGTGTGAACGATGATGAAATTTCAAGGAAATGAAAAGAAAATTAAAAAAAGAAATAAAAGGGATGTGTGAACGATGATGAAATTTCAAAAAAAAAAATAAAAAGGATGTGAACGATGATGAAATTTCAAGGAAATGAAAAAAAAAGAAATAAAAGGGATGTGTGAACGATGATGAAATTTCAAGGAAAAAAAAAAAGGGATGTGTGAACGATGATGAAATTTCAAGGAAATGAAAAGAAATAAAAGGGATGTGAACGATGATGAAATTTCAAGGAAATGGAAATAAAAAATGTGTGAAAATGAAAAAGGAAATAAAAAAGAAATAAAGGGATGTGTGAACGATGATGAAATTTCAAGGAAATAAAAAAAGAAATAAAAGGGATGTGAACGATGATGAAATTTTGAAAAGAAATAAAAAGGATGTGTGAAATGAAAAAAGAAATAAAAGGATTTGTGTGAACGATGATGAAATTTCAAGGAAATAAAAAGAAATAAAAGGGATGTGTGAACGATGATGAAAAAGAAAATAAAAAAAATAAAAAGGGATGTGAACGATGATGAAATTTCAAGGAAATGAAAAAGAAATAAAAGGATGTGTGAACGATGATGAAATTTCAAGGAAAAAAAAAGAAATAAAAGGGATGTGTGAACGATGATGAAATTTCAAGGAAATAAAAAAGAAATAAAAGGGAATGTGTGAATTTCGATGATGAAATTTCAAGGAAATAAAAAAGAAATAAAAAAGGGATGTGTGAACGATGATGAAATTTCAAGGAAAAAAAAAGAAAAAAAGGGGGATGTGAACGATGATGAAATTTCAAGGAAATAAAAAAAAAAATAAAAAGGGATGTGAACGATGATGAAATTTCAAGGAAATGAAAAAGAAATAAAAGGGATGTGTGAACGATGATGAAATTTCAAGGAAATAAAAAGAAAAAAAAGGATGTGTGAACGATGATGAAATTAAAAAATAAAAAAAAGGGATGTAAGCGAACGATGAAAAAGAAATAAAAGGGATGTGTGAACGATGATGAAAAAGAAATAAAAGAAATAAAAGGATGTGTGAACGATGATGAAATTTCAAGGAAATGAAAAAGAAATAAAAGGGATGTGTGAACGATGATGAAATTTCAAGGAAATAAAAATGAAATAAAAGGGATGTGTGAGCGATGATGAAATTTCAAGGAAATGAAAAAGAAATAAAAGGGATGTGTGAACGATGATGAAATTTCAAGGAAATAAAAAAGGAATAAAAGGGATGTGTGAACGATGATGAAATTTCAAGGAAATGAAAAAGAAATAAAAGGGATGTGTGAACGATGATGAAATTTTAAGGAAAAAAAAGAAATAAAAGGGATGTGAACGATGATGAAATTTCAAGGAAATAAAAAGAAATAAAAGGATGTGAACGATGATGAAATTTCAAGGAAAATAAAAAGAAAAAAAAGGATGTGTGAACGATGATGAAATTTCAAGGAAATAAAAAAGAAATAAAAGGATGTGTGAACGATGATGAAATTTCAAGGAAATAAAAAAGAAATAAAAGGGATGTGTGAACGATGATGAAATTTCAAGGAAATAAAAGAAATAAAAAAATGTGTGAACGATGATGAAATTTGAAGGAAATGAAAATGAAATAAAAAGGGATGTGTGAACGATGATGAAAAAGAAATAAAAGGGATGTGTGAACGATGATGAAATTTCAAGGAAAAAAAAAGAAAATAAAAGGGATGTGAACGATGATGAAATTTCAAGGAAATAAAAAAGAAATAAAAGGGATGTGTGAACGATGATGAAATTTCAAGGAAATATAAAAGAAATAAAAGGGATGTGAACGATGATGAAATTTCAAGGAAAAAAAAAGAAATAAAAGGGATGTGAACGATGATGAAATTTCAAAAAATGAAAAAGAAATAAAAGGGATGTGTGAACGATGATGAAATTTCAAGGAAATAAAAAAGAAATAAAAGGGATGTGTGAACGATGATGAAATTTCAAGGAAATAAAAAAAGAAATAAAAGGATGTGTGAACGATGATGAAATTTCAAGGAAAATGAAAAAGAAATAAAAAAGGGATGTGAACGATGATGAAATTTCAAGGAAAAAAAAAGAAATAAAAGGGATGTGTGAACGAAATGAAATGAAATAAAAGGATGTGTGAATCAATGAAATTCAAAGGAAATAAAAAGAAATAAAAGGGATGTGTGAACGATGATGAAATTTCAAGGAAAAAAAAAGAAATGAAAAAAGGGATAAAAGGGTTGTGTGTGAACGATGATGAAATTTCAAGGAAAAAAAAGAAATAAAAGGATGTGTGAAATGATGAAAAAGAAATGAAAAAAAAGGGATGTGTGAACGATGATGAAATTTCAAAGAAAAAAGAAAAAAGAAATAAAACGGATGAAATAAAAAAAGAAATAAAAGGGATGTGTGAACGATGATGAAATTTCAAGGAATAAAAAAGAAATAAAAGGGATGTGAACGATGATGAAATTTCAAGGAAATGAAAAAAGAAATAAAAGGGATGTGTGAACGATGATGAAATTTCAAGGAAAAAAAAAAGAAATAAAAAAGGATGTGAACGATGATGAAAAAGGAAATAAAAGAAATAAAAGGATGTGTGAACGATGATGAAATTTCAAGGAAAAGAAAAGAAAATAAAAGGATGTGTGAACGATGATGAAATTTCAAGGAAAAAAAAAGAAATAAAAGGGATGTGTGAACGATGATGAAATTTCAAGGAAAAATAAAAAAGAAATAAAAAGGGATGTGTGAACGATGATGAAATTTCAAGGAAAAAAAAAAGAAATAAAAGGGATGTGTGAACGATGATGAAATTTCAAGGAAAATAAAAAAAATAAAAGGGATGTGAACGATGATGAAATTTCAAGGAAATGAAAAAGAAAAAAAGGATGTGTGAACGATGATGAAATTTAAAATGAAAAAGAAATAAAAAGGGATGTGTGAACGATGATGAAATTTCAAGGAAATGAAAAAAGAAAATAAAGGGATGTGTGAACGATGATGAAATTTCAAGGAAATGAAAAAAAAAGAAAAAAAGGATGTGAACGATGATGAAATTTCAAGGAAATGAAAAAGAAAAAAAAGGGGATGTGAACGATGATGAAATTTCAAGGAAAAAAAAAGAAAAAAGGGATGTGAACGATGATGAAATTTCAAGGAAATAAAAAAAGAAAAATAAAGGATGTGTGAACGATGATGAAAAATGTGAACGATGATGAAATTTCAAGGAAATGAAAAAGAAATAAAAGGGATGTGTGAACGATGATGAAATTTCAAGGAAAAAAAAAAAAGAAATAAAAGGGATGTGTGAACGAATGATGAAATTTCAAGGAAATAGAAAAAAAGAAATAAAAGGGATGTGAACGATGATGAAATTTCAAGGAAATAAAAAGAAATAAAAGGATGTGTGAACGATGATGAAATTTCAAGGAAATAAAAAAAGAAATAAAAAGATGTGTGAACGATGATGAAATTTCAAGGAAATAAAAAAAGAAATAAAAGGGATGTGTGAACGATGATGAAATTTCAAAGGAAAATGAAAAAAATAAAAGGGATGTGTGAACGATGATGAAATTTCAAGGAAATGAAAAAGAAATAAAAGGATGTGTGAACGATGATGAAATTTCAAGGAAATAAAAAAAGAAATAAAAGGATGTGAACGATGATGAAATTTCATGAAAAAAAAAAAAAAGGGATGTGTGAACGATGATGAAATTTCAAGGAAAATAAAAAGAAATAAAAGGGATGTGTGAACGATGATGAAATTTCAAGGAAATCAAAAAAAAAAAGAAAAAGGGGATGTGTGAACGATGATGAAATTTCAAGGAAATGAAAAAAAAATAAAAAGGATGTGTGAACGATGATGAAATTTCAAGGAAATAAAAAAAAGAAATAAAAGGGATGTGTGAACGATGATGAAATTTCAAGGAAAGAAAAAGAAATAAAAAGGGATGTTGAACGATGATGAAATTTCAAGGAAATGAAAAAAGAAATAAAAAGGATGTGTGAACGATGATTTCAAGGAAATAAAAAAGAAATAAAAAGGATGTGTGAACGATGATGAAAAAGGAAATAAAAAAGAAATAAAAGGGATGTGAACGATGATGAAATTTCAAGGAAATAAAAAAAGAAATAAAAGGGATGTGTGAACGATGATGAAATTTGAAAAGAGAAAATGAAAAAGAAATAAAAGGGATGTGTGAACGATGATGAAATTTCAAGGAAATGAAAAAAAGAAATGGATGTGTGAACGATGATGAAATTTCAAGGAAAAAAAGAAATAAAAAGGGATGTGAACGATGATGAAATTTCAAGAAATGAAAAAAGAAATAAAAGGATGTGTGAACGATGATGAAATTTCAAGGAAATGAAAAAGAAATAAAAGGGATGTGTGAACGATGATGAAATTTCAAGGAAACGGAAAAAATAAAAGGGAAAAGGGATGAAATTTCAAGGAAATGATGATGAAAGGATGTGAACGATGATGAAATTTCAAGGAAATGAAAAAGAAATAAAAAGGATGTGTGAACGATGATGAAATTTCAAGGAAATAAAAAGAAATAAAAGGATGTGTGAACGATGATGAAATTTCAAGGAAAATGAAAAAGAAATAAAAGGATGTGTGAACGATGATGAAATTTCAAGGAAATGAAAAGAAAAAAAAGGGATGTGTGAACGATGATGAAATTTCAAGGAAATGAAAAAAGAAATAAAAGGGATGTGTGAACGATGATGAAATTTCAAGGAAAAAAAAGAAATAAAAGGGATGTGAACGATGATGAAATTTGAAAAAAAAATAAAGGAAATAAAAAGAAAAAAAAGAAATAAAAGGGTGTGAACGATGATGAAATTTCAAAGAAATAAAAAAAAAAGAAATGAAAAGAAATAAAAGGATGTGTGAACGATGATGAAAAAGGAAATAAAAAAAGAAATAAAAGGGATGATGAAATTTCAAGGAAAATGAAAAAAAATAAAAGGGATGTGTGAACGATGATGAAATTTCAAGGAAATAAAAAAGAAATAAAAGGATGTGTGAACGATGATGAAATTTCAAGGAAAATAAAAAAAAAAAAAAAGGATGTGTGAACGATGATGAAATTTCAAGGAAATAAAAAAAGAAATAAAAGGATGTGAACGATGATGAAATTTCAAGGAAAATGAAAAAAAGAAATAAAAGGGATGTGTGAACGATGAAAAGAAATGAAAAAGAAATAAAAGGATGTGTGAACGATGATGAAATTTCAAGGAATGAAAAAAGAAATAAAAGGGATGTGTGAACGATGATGAAATTCAAGGAAAATAAAAAAGAAAATAAAAGGGAGAAATGATGAAAAATTTCAAGGAAATAAAAAAAAGAAATAAAATGATGTGTGAACGATGATGAAATTTCAAGGAAATAAAAAAGAAATAAAAAGGGATGTGTGAATGATGATGAAATTTCAAGGAAATAAAAAAAGAAATAAAAGGATGTGTGAACGATGATGAAAAAGGAAATAAAAAAGAAATAAAAGATGTGTGAACGATGATGAAATTTCAAGGAAATAAAAAAGAAAAAAAGGATGTGTGAACGATGATGAAATTTCAAGGAAATAAAAAAAAATAAAAGGATGTGTGTGAACGATGATGAAATTTTAAAAAAAGAAAAAAGGGAAAAAGAAATCAAAAAAAGGATAAAGGGATGTGAACGATGATGAAATTTCAAGGAAATAAAAAGAAATAAAAGGGATGTGTGAACGATGATGAAATTTCAAGGAAATGAAAAAGATAAAAATGTGTGAACGATGATGAAAGGAAAAAAAAAAATAAAAGGGATGTGAACGATGATGAAAATTTCAAAGGGAAATGAAAAGAAACAAAAAAGGGATGTGAACGATGATGAAAAAAGAAATAAAAAGGGATTGTGAACGATGATGGAATTTAAAAAGAAATAAAAGGGATGTGTGAACGATGATGAAATTTCAAGGAAATGAAAAAGAAATAAAAGGGATGTGTGAACGATGATGAAATTTCAAGGAAAATAAAAAGAAATAAAAGGGATGTGTGAACGATGATGAAATTTCAAGGAAATAAAAAAGAAATAAAAGGGATGTGTGAACGATGATGAAATTTCAAGGAAATAAAAAGAAATAAAAGGGATGTGTGAACGATGATGAAATTTCAAGGAAATAAAAAAGAAATAAAAAGGGATGTGTGAACGATGATGAAATTTCAAGGAAATAAAAAAGAAATAAAAGGGATGTGTGAACGATGATGAAATTTCAAGGAAATAAAAAGAAATAAAAGGGATGTGTGAACGATGATGAAATTTCAAGGAAATAAAAAAAAATAAAAAGGATGTGAACGATGATGAAATTTCAAGGAAATGAAAAAAATAAAAAAGGATGTGAACGATGATGAAATTTCAAGGAAATGAAAAAGAAATAAAAAAGGATGTGTGAACGATGATGAAATTTCAAGGAAATAAAAAAAGAAATCAAAGGAAATGTGAACGATGATGAAATTTCAAGGGAAATGAAAAAGAAAATAAAAGGGATGTGATGATGAAACGATGATGATGAACGATGATGAAAAGGAAAAAAAAAAGAAATAAAAAGGGATGTGTGAACGATGATGAAATTTCAAGGAAATAAAAAAGAAAAAAAAAGGGATGTGTGAATGATGATGAAATTTCAAGGAAATGAAAAAGAAATAAAAGGATGTGTGTGAATGATGATGAAATTTCAAGGAAATAAAAAAGAAATAAAAGGGATGTGTGAACGATGATGAAATTTGAAAAGGAAATAAAAAAAAAGAAAAAAAAGGGATGTGAACGATGATGAAATTTCAAGGAAAGGAAAAAAAAGAAATTTCAAAGAAAAAAAAGAAATAAAGGGATGTGTGAACGATGATGAAATTTCAAGGAAATAAAAAAAAAAATAAAAGGGATGTGTGAACGATGATGAAATTTCAAGGAAATAAAAAAGAAATAAAAAGGGATGTGTGAACGATGATGAAATTTCAAGGAAATAAAAAAAGAAATAAAAAAGGATGTGAACGATGATGAAATTTCAAGAAAATGAAAAGAAATAAAAGGGATGTGTGAACGATGATGAAATTTCAAGGAAATAAAAAAGAAATAAAAGGGATGTGTGAACGATGATGAAATTTCAAAAAGGAAATAAAAAGAAATGAAAAAGGGATGTGTGAACGATGATGAAATTTCAAGGAAATGAAAAAGAAATAAAAGGATGTGTGAACGATGATGAAATTTCAAGGAAAATAAAAAAAAATAAAAGGGATAAAAGGGATGATGAACGATGATGAAATTTAAAAAAGGAAAAAAAAAAGAAATAAAAAGGATGTGAACGATGATGAAATTTCAAGAAAAAAAAAAAATAAAAGGATGTGTGAACGATGATGAAATTTCAAAAATAAAAAGAAATAAAGGGATGTGAACGATGATGAAATTTCAAGGAAATAAAAAAAAAGGGGGATGTGAACGATGATGAAATTTCAAGGAAAATAAAAAGAAATAAAAAGGATGTGTGAACGATGATGAAATTTCAAGAAATAAAAAGAAATAAAAGGGATGTGTGAACGATGATGAAATTTCAAGGAAATAAAAAAGAAATAAAAGGGATGTGTGAACGATGATGAAATTTCAAGGAAAATAAAAAAGAAATAAAAGGGATGTGAATGATGATGAAATTTCAAGGAAATGAAAAAGAAATAAAAGGGATGTGAACGATGATGAAATTTCAAGGAAAATGAAAAGAAACGATGATGAAAAAGGAAATGGAAATAAAAGGATGTGAACGATGATGAAATTTCAAGGAAATAAAAAGAAATAAAAGGGATGTGTGAACGATGATGAAATTTCAAGGAAAAAAAAAGAAATAAAAGGGATGTGTGAACGATGATGAATTTCAAGGAAAATGAAAAAGAAATAAAAAGGATGTGTGAACGATGATGAAATTTCAAGAAAAAAAAAAAAAAAAAGAAATGAAAAAGGGAAATATAAAATAAAAGGATGTGAACGATGATGAAATTTCAAGGAAATGAAAAAGAAAAAAAGGGATGTGTGAACGATGGAAATTTCAAGGAAATAAAAGAAAAGAAAAAAGGATGTGTGAACGATGATGAAATTTCAAGGAAAAAAAAGAAATAAAAGGGATGTGTGAACGATGATGAAATTTCAAGGAAATAAAAAAAATAAAAAAGGATGTGTGAACGATGATGAAATTTCAAGAAAAAAAAAAAAAAATAAAAAGGGATGTGTGAAAATGAAAAAAAGGAAAAGAAAAAGAAAAAGGGATGTGTGAACGATGATGAAATTTCAAGGAAATGAAAAAAGAAATAAAAGGGATGTGTGAACGATGATGAAATTTCAAGGAAATGAAAAAAAAAAAAAAAGGGATGTGTGAACGATGATGAAATTTTCAAGGAAAAAAAAAAATAAAAAGGATGTGTGAACGATGATGAAATTTTAAAGGAAATGAGGAAAAAAAAGAAAAAAGGGATGTGAACGATGATGAAATTTCAAGGAAATAAAAAGAAATAAAAGGATGTGTGAACGATGATGAAATTTCAAGGAAATAAAAAAGAAATAAAAGGGATGTGTGAACGATGATGAAATTTCAAGGAAAAGAAAAAAAGGATGTGTGAACGATGATGAAATAAAAAGGAAAAAAAAGAAATAAAAGGGATGTGTGAACGATGATGAAATTTCAAAACGGAAATGAAAAAAGAAATAAAAGGGATGTCATGAACGATGATGAAATTTAAAGAAAAAAAAAAAGAAATAAAAGAGATGTGTGAACGATGATGAAATTGGAAGGAAATAAAAAAAAAATAAAAAGGGATGTGTGAACGATGATGAAATTTCAAGGAAATGAAAAAAGAAAAAAAAAGGGATGTGAACGATGATGAAATTTCAAGGAAACAAAAAGAAATAAAAAGGATGTGTGAACGAGATGAAATTTCAAGGAAATGAAAAAGAAAAAAAAATGTGAACGATGATGAAATTGGAAAAGAAATGAACCCGTTCAGATAAAAATAAAAGGGATGTGAACGATGATGAAATTTCAAGGAAATAAAAAGAAGTTGAAAAAGGGATGTGAACGATGATGAAATTTCAAGGAAATGAAAAAGAAAAAAAAACTGCGAATGATGATAAAAGAAATGAAGGAATGAAATTTGAAATAAAAAGGAAAATGAAAAAGAAATGAAAAAAAAGAAAAGGATGGAATGTGAACGATGATGAAATTTGAAAAAAAGAAATAAAAAAAAGAAATAAAATAAAAAAGGGATGTGAACGATGATGAAATTTCAAGGAAATGAAAAAAGAAAAAAGGATGTGAACGATGATGAAATTTCACGGAAAAAAAAAAAGAAATAAAAAGGATGTGTGAACGATGATGAAATTTCAAGGAAATAAAAAAATAAAAGGAATAAAAGGGATGTGTGAACGATGATGAAATTTCAAGGAAATAAAAAAGAAATAAAAGGGATGTGAACGATGATGAAATTTCAAGGAAAAAAAAAAGAAATAAAATGGATGTGTGAACGATGATGAAATTTCAAGGAATAAAAAAGAAATAAAAAGGGATGTGTGAACGATGATGAAATTTCAAAGAAATAAAAAAGAAATAAAAGGGATGTGTGAACGATGATGAAATTTCAAAGGAAAAAAAAAGAAATAAAAAGGGATGTGTGAAACGAAATAAAATGAAATAAAAAGAAATGAAAAAAAATGAAAAAGAAAAAAAGGATGTGTGAACGATGATGAAATTCAAAGGAAATAAAAAAAATAAAAGGATGTGTGAACGATGATGAAATTTCAAGGAAATGAAAAAAAAAAAGAAAAAAAAGGGATGTGAACGATGATGAAATTTCAAGGAAATAAAAAGAAATAAAGGGATGTGTGAACGATGATGAAATTTCAAAAATGAAAAAGAAAAAAAAGGATGTGTGAACGATGATGAAATTTCAAGGAAATGAAAAAAAGAAATAAAAAGGGATGTGTGAACGATGATGAAATTTCAAGGAAAAAAAAAAAAAATAAAAGGGATGTGTGAACGATGATGAAATTTCAAGGAAATGAAAAAAGAAATAAAAAGGATGTGAACGATGATGAAATTTCAAGGAAATAAAAAAGAAATAAAAAGGGATGTGAACGATGATGAAATTTCAAGGAAAAAAAAAGAAATAAAAGGGTTTTGAGAATTATGATGAAATTTCAAGGAAATGAAAAAAGAAATAAAAGGGATGTGTGAACGATGATGAAATTTCAAGGAAATGAAAAAGAAATAAAAAGGGATGTGTGAACGATGATGAAATTTCAAGGAAATATAAAGGAATAAAAGGTATGTGTGAACGATGATGAAATTTCAAGGAAAATAAAAAGAAATAAAAGTGTGGATGTGAACGATGATGAAATTTCAAAAAAATAAAAAGAAATAAAAGGATGTGTGAACGATGATGAAATTTAAATAAAAGGAAAATGATGAAAAAATGAAAAAAGAAATAAAAGGATGTGTGAACGATGATGAAAAAGGAAATAAAAAAGAAATAAAAGGGATGTGTGAACGATGATGAAATTTCAAGGAAAAAAAAAAGAAATAAAAGGGATGTGTGAACGATGATGAAATTTCAAGGAAATGAAAAAAAAATAAAAGGATGTGTGAATGATGATGAAATTTCAAAGGAAATAAAAAAAGAAATAAAAGGGATGTGTGAACGATGATGAAATTTCAAGGAAATAAAAAAGAAATAAAAGGGATGTGTGAACGATGATGAAATTTCAAGGAAATGAAAAAGAAATAAAAGGGATGTGTGAATGATGATGAAATTTCAAGGAAATGAAAAAGAAATAAAAGGGATGTGTGAACGATGATGAAATTTCAAGGAAAAAAAATGAAACGAAAAGAAAAAAAGGAAAAAAAAGGGATGTGTGAACGATGATGAAATTTCAAGGAAATAAAAAAAAGAAATAAAGGGATGTGTGAACGGATGAAATTTCAAGGAAATGAAAAAGAAATAAAAGGGATGTGTGAACGATGATGAAATTTCAAGGAAATGAAAAAGAAATAAAAGGATGTGTGAACGATGATGAAATTTGAAGAAAAAAAAAGAAATTGTGTGAACGATCAAAAAAATAAAATGAAATTTCAAGGAAATAAAAAAGAAATAAAAGGGATGTGTGAACGATGATGAAATTTCAAGGAAATGAAAAAGAAATAAAAAGGGATGTGTGAACGATGATGAAATTTCAAGGAAATAAAAAAGAAATAAAAGGGATGTGTGAACGATGATGAAATTTCAAGGAAATAAAAAAGAAATAAAAAGGGATGTGTGAACGATGATGAAATTTCAAGGAAATAAAAAAGAAATAAAAGGGATGTGAACGATGATGAAATTTCAAGGAAATGAAAAAAAGAAATAAAAAGGATGTGTGAACGATGATGAAATTTCAAGGAAATGAAAAAGAAATAAAAGGGATGTGTGAACGATGATGAAATTTCAAGGAAATAAAAAAAAGAAATAAAAGGGATGTGTGAACGATGATGAAATTTCAAGGAAATAAAAATGAAATAAAAGGGATGTGTGAGCGATGATGAAATTTCAAGGAAATGAAAAAGAAATAAAAGGGATGTGTGAACGATGATGAAATTTAAAGGAAATGAAAAAGAAATAAAAAGGATGTGTGAACGATGATGAAATTTCAAGGAAATGAAAAAGAAATAAAAAGGGATGTGTGAACGATGATGAAATTTCAAGGAAATAAAAAAAAGAAATAAAAGGGATGTGTGAACGATGATGAAATTTCAAGGAAATAAAAATGAAATAAAAGGGATGTGTGAGCGATGATGAAATTTCAAGGAAAATAAAAAAAGAAATAAAAGGGATGTGTGAACGATGATGAAATTTCAAGGAAATAAAAAAAAAGAAAAAAAAGGGATGTGAACGATGATGAAATTTCAAAGGAAATAAAAAAAAGAAATAAAAGGATGTGAACGATGATGAAATTTCAAGGAAATGAAAAGAAATAAAAGGGATGTGTGAACGATGATGAAATTTCAAGGAAATGAAAAAGAAAAAAAAAAATGTGTGAACGATGATGAAACAAGGAAAAAAGAAAAAAAAGGATTTGAACGATGATGAAATTTCAAGGAAAAAAAAGAAATAAAAGGGATGTGTGAACGATGATGAAATTTCAAGGAAATAAAAAGAAATAAAAGGGATGTGAACGATGATGAAATTTCAAGGAAAAAAAAAGAAATAAAAAGGATGTGTGAACGATGATGAAATTTCAAGGAAAAAAAAAAGAAATAAAAAAGGGATGTGTGAACGATGATGAAATTTCAAGGAAATGAAAAAAATAAAAAGGGATGTGTGAACGATGATGAAATTTCAAGGAAATAAAAAAGAAATAAAAGGGATGTGTGAACGATGATAAAAAATTTCGAAGGAAATGAAAAAAGAAAAATAAAAGGGATGTGAATGATGAAATTTCAAGGAAATGAAAAGAAATAAAAAATGTGTGAACGATGATGAAATAAAAATGAAAAAGAAATAAAATGATGTGAACGATGATGAAATTTCAAGGAAATAAAAAAGAAATAAAAGGGATGTGTGAACGATGATGAAATTTCAAGGAAATGAAAAAGAAATAAAAAGGATGTGTGAACGATGATGAAATTTCAAGGAAATGAAAAAGAAATAAAAAGGGATGTGTGAACGATGATGAAATTTCAAGGAAATAAAAAAGAAATAAAAGGATGTGTGAACGATGATGAAATTTCAAGGAAAAATAAAAAAGAAATAAAAGGGATGTGTGAACGATGATGAAATTTCAAGGAAATAAAAAAGAAATAAAAGGGATGTGTGAACGATGATGAAATTTCAAGGAAATAAAAAGAAATAAAAGGGATGTGTGAACGATGATGAAATTTCAAGGAAATGAAAAGAAATAAAAAAATGATGTGAACGATGATGAAATTTCAAGGAAATGAAAAAGAAAAAAAAGGGATGTGAACGATGATGAAATTTCAAGGAAATAAAAAAAGAAATAAAGGGATGTGTGAACGATGATGAAATTTAAAGGAAAATGAAAAAAATAAAAGGATGTGTGAACGATGATGAAATTTCAAGGAAATGAAAAAAAATAAAAAGGATGTGAACGATGATGAAATTTCAAGGAAATGAAAAGAAATAAAAGGGATAAATGTGAACGATGATGAAATTTCAATAAAATGAAAAAGAAATAAAAGGGATGTGTGGAACGATGATGAAATTTCAAGGAAAAAAAAAGAAATAAAAGGGATGTGAACGATGATAAAATTTCAAGGAAATGAAAAAGAAATAAAAGGGATGTGAACGATGATGAAATTTTCAAGGAAATAAAAAAGAAAATAAAAGGATGTGAACGATGATGAAATTTCAAGGAAATGAAAAGAAATAAAAAGGATGTGAACGATGATGAAATTTTTCAAAGGAAAAAAAAAATGAAAAAGAAATAAAAGGGATGTGTGAACGATGATGAAATTTCAAGGAAATGAAAAAAAGAAATAAAATGATTTAAAGTGAATGTATGAAATTTCAAACGATGATGAAATAGAAAAAAAAAAGGATTTGTGAACGATGATGAAATTTCAAGGAAATAAAAAAAAAAAAAAGAAATAAAAGGGATGTGTGAACGATGATGAAATTTCATGGAAATGAAAAAAAAAAAAGGGATGTGTGAACGATGATGAACTTTTGAAGGAAAATGAAAAAAAAAAAAAATGATGATTAAATTTCTCAAGAAATGAAAAAAGAAATAAAAGGGATTTGTGAACGATGATCAAATTTCAGGAAATAAAAAGAAATAAAAAGGATATGTGAACGATGATGAAAATGAAATAAAAAAAGAAATAAAATGATTTGTGAACGATGATGAAACTAAAGAACCGAAAAAGAAATAAAATGATGATGATGAAAAATTCAAGGAAATAAAAAAAATGTTGTGGATTGGGTGAAATGATGATGACAATATATAACAACGGAAATGAAAAAGAAAAAAATGGCGAATGATGTACAAATAGAAAATGAAAAAAAAAGAAATAGAAAAATGGAACAATCTTTGTATAGAAGCAAGTCAGAATATGAAAAGAAATAAAAGAAATTTGTGAAAATGAGCTTTCAAAAGTTCGTTCTGGTCTGTAGAAAGGTTAAATGTTACCTTCAACTTGTTGAATAATTTCTTTTCTCTCTCTTAATGATTTGAACGAAGGATCTTTAAATGAAAGAAAATGAAAAATGGGAAAAAGATGAAATGATGATGAAAATTAGAAGGAAATAAAAAGACTAAGAAAACAAGAAGAGAGAAGGGAAATGAAAGAAAGAAATAATGGAGTATAGAAGGAAAATGAAAGATTAAGAAATAATGGGAAAAGTAGAATCGAAATGAAAGAATAAGAAAATAATAATTAAATGAAAGAATACGGAAAGAGTAGAAGGAAATGAAAGAATAAGAGCGATTGGGAAAAGAAGGAAATGAAAGAATAAGAAAAATGGAAGAGTGGAAAGTTAAGAAAAATGGGAAGATCGATTGAAAGAATAACAAATGGAAAAAGTAAAGAATAAGAAATAATAAAATTAAAAAGAAAATAAGAAAATACGGGGAATCTGCAGAATGAAAGAATAGGTAGTAGGAAATGAAAGACAAGGATAGAAAATGAAAGGGGGAAGTAGAAGGGAAAGAATAAGAAATAAGGGGAAGAGAAGGAAATGAAAGAATAAGAAATAGGGAAAAGAAGAAAGAAAGAAGGGAGAATGGGGAAGAGTAGAAGGAATGAAAGAACAAGAAATAATAAGAGTAGAAGGAAATGAAAAGCAAATAAGAAATAATGGGAAAAGTAGAAGGAAATGTATCAAGAAACGGTCTAGAAGGAAATGAAAGAATAAGAATACGGGAAGAGAGGAAAAAAAGAATTATTTGCAAAATACGAAAATCAGAACGAAATGGAAGAGTAAGAAACATATCAAGGAAATTTGAGTGTAAGAAATAATAAAAAAGTAGAAGGAAATGAAAGTGAAAAAAAGAGTTAAAAGGAAATGAAAGAATAAGAAACATTATTACTGAGAAGGAGAAAATATAATTGATAAAAATTAGAAAATAAAAAAGAAAAAAAATTGATTTAGATATTAAGCCGAAAATGTTCACGAATATAAGGAATATCACTTCTATTCTAAATGCCGAGAAAGAGAGAGAGAGAGAAAGTGAAAAAAGAGGGAGAGAGAAAATAGGGAGAGAGAGAAAGAGATATATCAACTGTCGAAAGAGAAAGAGTGCAGAGAGGGAGAGAGAAAGAGAGAGTTAGAAAGAGGAGAGAATGGGAAAGAGAGAGAGGAGAGACTGGGAATAGTATAAACAAAAGATAAAAAGAACAAGGAAAAGGAAGAAGAAGACGATCAAAAGGGGTTTGCGGTCAGGATTACTGGCAGAATCTGGAAAGTAGGTAACCCGAACCGATGGTCTTTATCAGTAATTCAACAGTTTACGCTTCTTGCCAACAAGCGACATGTTTCGACAATGTACAACGCATGTTCTCTTAATCTTTTCAGATATTCACCACTACCAATCACTTTTCTGATACTAATTCCTTATCATTTTTTCTTTATCAGACTGAAATCATTTCGTTGCTATCAACATCACTAACAGATCTCTCACCATTCCTTGCTATCTTTTTTCTTTTCGTTCAAGTTGCACTTTTCAAGATGAAAATCAACAATGTATCAACTTAGAGTAAAACAATCCGACTACATTGCAAAAGAAAGCGTTATTTGTAGGTGTAGAGAAAAAAAATATTTCAATGGAATCTTTTTCGCATGAACAATGTTTGAATAATGCATTCTTTTTAAGTGGGGAGGGGGGTGTTAACGTTAATGGTGTTTCGACTCGTATTTTCCGACATTCATCAGATAGCAGAACATGCTTCTTTTTTTTTTCTTTCATGATTATTTCCAAAGTTGGGCGATTATGGCAAAGAAAAAAAGCTAAAATACTGAAGAAATCTTTGTTTCTAAATTTCTTTAGTAAATTTTTGCCATTTGAAAGCAAAAAACAAAAACAAATAAAACGAAATAGTTGATTTCCTGTGGTAACAAATACTCCATTTTTTTTCTTCATTTTGTCTTATAAATTCCAACTGACTTTCTGATGATTTCCTTTTGTTCATTTTTTCCTTAAAACTTCCTAATTGATAATGGTATTTTTTACAGTATATTCTCCAGTATGCACTGACCTAGCTTTCTTATTCTTCTGATTAAGGTGTAATTCTCAGTACGGACTACCATATGGGATGATAAAGTTAACTAAACAATTCAGGTTGATTTCTTGATCAGGAAACATTTCTTGTCTCTTAATAATTTGTTTAGTTTGGCGAGATCAAATCTTGTTCCTGTTCCATGTCTTCCGAATGAATTGTCAGTGATTGTTTTCGCTTCTTTAAGTAAATGTCCGTGATTGTCAAGGCGAATATTTTCAACATATAGATCAAAGCAACATATGTTTCGTATGAATTTAAGGGATAATGGCTGCAGGAATAAATTCTTGATACAATGTAATTTTGTTGACGAAAACCGAGCGACCAAGTGAAAACATCAAAGGTAAAAGCATCACGATAATTCAGTGAGATTTACTATTCTGACTAAATATAAGTGCAAACGTACAAATATTCTTGGTCACTGATAAACACAAAAAGTTTCCCCCAAATAAAAACAATTTTAAAATGTCAAGAACGGAAGAAATCTCTAAAAAAGCCAATAAATAATCAATATTTCATTAATAAAAACGATTGCTTATTTTATGTCAATGATTATTGATAAATTTCTTTCATGATAAGATAAAACAAAAAAAAACATTAATCAATCTAACATATTTTAATTTTATTAAAACCACCAGAGAATATATGGAGAAAAAAGAAAGAAATTCTGGTATTTTTACTTTTGTGTTGTTTTGATTTTCATTGGTTAATCATGTTTCATATGCATTCGACTTGTTAAACAAACGTTAGTATAATTTATGGCGTTCCGAATTCAAGGACAGAGGACGCGTCCATTTGACGTTCCAAGAAATTAACAGAATCCAAGTCTAACTGAAAAATTGTAAATATTGCTTTGTGTATAATAATTTTAATTTGTCTATATGGGATTCAGATGATGATGTATATTCGTAAGTATGTGTTTGTGTGCGCGTGTGTAGTAGACATGTTTGATAGTTTTTCGCATGTTGA
The DNA here is from genome assembly GCA_903632075.3 of Acanthosepion pharaonis. NCBI lineage: Eukaryota > Metazoa > Mollusca > Cephalopoda > Sepiida > Sepiidae > Acanthosepion > Acanthosepion pharaonis. Next base: position 2,267,813 of record CAHIKZ030000320.1, read on the forward strand.
TTTGGGAACATTTTTACGTATATACCATTTATTTGAAATAAACATACGTTAGATTTTTATGAATGGATTCAGTAAATGTTGGTGATGTAATATAATGTTTTTGATGTGTTTTTATAGTTGGCAACGTTGTTATTAGTAGTCTCTCGGAGTAATTTCGACGTAAAGAATTGTTCTTTTTAATTTGAGTGGCATTTGTAAAATCAAAGTTATGGCCAGTTTTGTTCCTGTGTATTACGAGCAAGTTTGAATGTTTGTCAAAGCAGAAAACCTCCTTTATGCTTAGATCTCTTTTATGTTTTATACGGACTTTTTAAATTTTCGTGATGTTTTTTTCGATAATGATGTTTTTTTATATTGTAAGCAATTTATTTGACAAGTACCGGCATCTAAATTAGTGTTGGGTTTATTTTTCTTCCTAATTAGATCTCTGATTTTTTTTGGATGTGATAGTAAAGTTCTTAGTATTAAGGATAACTAATTTATTTACAAGTTTTTTTAGAAACAGTGTTAGAGGGTGGGATTATGAGTTTTGCATTTTTGCTGTTAGAAGTGATATAGGTGTTTTTTTTTGTGGGGGGGTGGATTTTGTAAGTGTTTTTTAACGTTGAGGATGAAATAACGAAGGCAGTGAAGAAGTCTAAATGTTTTCTCAATGTATTTCTCTTCTTCAACTAGGTATTCTGATCTACATATCCTAAGTGCTATGAGGTAGAATCCTATGACTAATCCTGATTTTATTTTTTGGTTGTAGTTGGAATAGAAATTAATTAGATTGTTTTGATGGTGGGTTTACAATAAACTTTAAAATCTAATTTGTTATTGTTACGTATTAATAATAGAGACTTGATTATTTCTTTCATCTTAATATCCGTTCCTTTTTATTAAAACTATTCCCATCGTTATTCTATGGCCATTCGTAAACAGTGCGAGGAGAAAAATAAAGAATAAGTTTTCGGCGAGACGCTGACTAGCAACACTTTCCCCTAAAGAAGCCCATCTTACGTAATAGCTGCTCTACCGCTTTAGTTACGAAAGCCAGTGGTTGCAGAAGATCACGTTACTTTATAGACAGTTATTTTAAATGACGATCAGAATAGTTTCCATCAACGTTACTTAAACTAAGATGAAAGAAATACTATTATTAAAAATAATAATTGATATTTTTTCATCTAATAATAACTGTAATATAGGAACAACTCTAAATAGAATCTTATGAAGTCTTATCTGACTCATTCTGCTTTAGATCTAAACGTTTATTTTATTGCGATGGATGGTTACAGGCGAGAGGGGAGATGGGATGTGCTTATTCTATTACCACAATAATCAAATCTAATATGTTGTTAATATTTCAATCTTTTATTCATGTTTTCCACAGAAGTGTTCAGATTAGAAAACAAACCAAAAAAAAAACAAAAAACAAAACAAAAAACGAAAAACAAAACTGATTGTCCTTAGCACTAAGCATATGGTGACTCTTTGTCTAACCTCGAAATCTAAACCTAGATCTCTTATACTTTGACTACTTTTAGCGCTAACCCTTTACCGAAATTCCAGCAGTAGCTCTAACCCACAGTTTCTTATAATTTTTCTCTCCCAGTGCTAACCACTAATTTTTACGACCATAGATCCTATTTCGTCTATCCCTCTCTTCCAAACTTAGGTCTAACAGGTCTAATAAGTTTGTTCCATCCCTAATGTTATTCTGTACCTAAATCACAATACTAGCTTTATCTCTAGCATAAACTCTGGATTTAATCATTACCTAAGTTACAATTCCCCTAACCCTAGAACTAAGCCCAAGGATAAACAATACCTAACTCTCAACTCTCTTAGATTCCTTAAATTTCGCCTGTTTCTAGCTCTAATGCAAGGTCAACACATTAGCTTTAACACTTTACTCCATTAGGGTTCAGTCAGTCAGTTATGTTCCATGCGTGATCATGTATCTATTACGTTTTTTTCCCGCAGTAGGTTGCCATTTCTTTCTGCAGTAGACCAGTTGCCATCCAAGGCTATAGAACCCGGTCTGTCCTGCTATTTACGTATAGCTAGGGAATGTGGAGAGGAAGAGGAACGGAAGTGAATGTAATGGATTCGACTGGAATTCTCAGCTCTCCAATTCCTCAATCCGAGCCGCTATCCCTTACTCCACCGTAGGAGTTGTAGGTTTCGTCTATCTCTAATTTGGACACGTGTTACTCTTAACTTGCAAACCTATGTCTAACCTTAGGTTTAATATACGTCGTCGATCCCAGGTGGGTCTTGGCTATGACGATATACTACAAGGTCTCTAATCGAGAGCTTTTGAGGGACAACTTCTTAATTGCTATTGTTCCCAGGTCAACCCGGACCCTGGGTGGTAGCACCTGTCAGGGTCCCAGCTGTGGGCAAATAGTTACCCACTAAAATGGGGTCAAAACACTATGGAAGTATAAAAATAGTTTTTTATAATAAAAATACAAAGCTGAAAAAATATACATTTGACTCGACAAAAAACGCTCTTTTAAAAAATACGTCAATAAAACTTAATCTACAAACTGATTTCTTACAAAGAATACACATTCTATTCATATGAACCTATCCTAAAATAACCCATTAAGATATGCCGTTAAACAAAACCAAACCAAACTGATCCCAGGTTTCTTATTTAACGTCTACTATACCCAACTTAAAAAACCCTATATTTATACTTCGTCTATCTGTAGCTGCAATCTTACGCTTGACCTAACTTCCAAACCTCCATCGACTTAGTATTCTTCGTCTTTCACTTGCTCATTTCTTACTCATTTCCTAGGTTAGCTCTAAAACTAGGTTCCCGTATTTCGTTTATCAATCGCTCTAACCCTAAATCTAACCCTAGTTTTCTTATGTATCATTTATCCATAGCTCGAACACTATTGTTAATCTTTACCTAACATCCAATCCTAGGTCTCTTATGATTAATTTACTCATATCTCTAACACTAATCTTTACGTAACTCCAACACTATCTAATTAAGATTTGTCTATCCATAGTTTTAGTCCTTGGGTAACCCTTTATTTGTTTTACTTCGTCTATATCCCTATCATTAATTCTAATTTATTTCTTACCTTCATCTAGCCATAGTTTTAACTGTAGGTTTCCTCTTACCTGTCTAACCCTCGCTATGCCTAGGGTAACTTCTAACTCGTTTATCCATACTTTTAACCCTACGTTACGCTTTAACAAACATTCCTAGCTGAAAAGTTTCTTATTCTTACTTCATTCCAAAGGTAGATTTAATCCCAGATATCTTAGCTCTTTACTTAACTTTCAACCCTAGATCTAACACAAACTCTTCTTATCCCTAATTCTAAGTCTTGAGTTATTCTTTCCCAGCTCTAATCATCATCTTTGTTGCCATATTTATCACAACGTTTCGGCCGTTGTACGCTCCGGACTTCTTCAGGTTGGAATTTCGAACTGAACTCTTTCTTTCGCTCGCTCGGTAGACTGTTCTAGTTCCACGCGCCATGTCTAATGGATGTCAGTTATGAGTTTTCCACCGCCTTAACAAGTGAGTTCAATACCATAACCAGGTATTGAACTCACACTTTTTGGCTCCTGTCACTGGATCTAACTAACGCCTTTATCCACTTTGATCCTTGAAGACATCTGTGTATGTGTTTCTGGGTATTATAAACCTAATGTCTTCAGCAATCATTTTTTATCAGTGCTCATATTGAAATTTTTGCTGTTATCATTGCATGTTTTTTTTAACAGAGCTCATATTGCAATTTTCGTTGTTATTGCTTTTCTCTGGCACTCATTATTACTGGTTCCCATATTGTATTCATTTCTATGCATGGACGGCTCAGGAGATTTTTGTGCTGATTCCTTAAGTTTATTCTTATATATCGTTTTTCGTGAAGTTTGTAGAATACTTACTAACAAGAAAACTTTAATAACCGATTTTCCCTGTACATTGAATTAGCTTTGTGGGTATAAAGTAGAGTAAATGAAAATTTTGGATATATTTCTTTAATACATTTCTGTCGAAAATCAAAAGCTGTCTGGTGTCACAATGGTGGGAATATTTCAAATAAGCAGGGAATTTGGTTTCCTAGAACACATCCATAAAGAACTCATGTATCATTTGTACTTTTGTGGCGAATTTACATAATGCTCCATTCAGAGAGGGCTTGGGCAAATTTCCCACGATATTGTCGTTAAACCCACTCTAAACCTCGACCTTGTGTCACATTCAGTAACAACGAGGGTACGCTGAAAAATACGTAATGTCCGATTTAGCTTTACGTGCTTTGAATTTTCTTGGTTATTTTGCATATTTATATTAATTTATTGATAGCAATTTCTCTCTATTGAATCTCGGAGTGTGTGAAGATTAAAGAATTGGTCTTTTAACCAACTATCTTAGCATCAAATCTTGAAATATATATAATGCAAGGCGAATATTTGATAACCAATCCAGACAAGACACTGTAAAATTTATGAAGTTATAATATCGTAAAGAACCTAAAAGTGATTTAGAATAACATCGACATAAGATACGTATAAACCCTTGGGTAAATGTGTAAATTTATTATTATTTTTGTCATATTTAATCAATATAAAATATAAAAGTATCCCCACATTTTTTTGAACATGAGTAGTGGTTTATTCCTCATTTTCTGATTGAATTTCCGGTTTCTTCTAAAATCTTTTCATTCTCTTTCACTCCCAGTAACCACTTGCATCTTAATGGCATTATCGCCTTGTTTGGAGTGAATTGATTGACAAAAAAAAATCTATTATAAACTAGTTTTGGGGTAAATAGTCAATCATAGAAATGAGAGACATTTAAACCATGTGTGAGAAGGAATTTCACAGAGATACTATAGGCTTATCGTAACAAACTCTACAGGAATAGAAGTTTTTTTGTTTTGTTTTTCTTTTTAAACGCAAGAACCATTCATGACTTAAAAGATTTTGGACATCTAGCAATAGGAGAAATTTACGTCGAGTCAGTGGCGACATCATGCCACTTAACTCATGTGATTAAGATCTGTTTCGAGGACTGTCTAGAGCAGCGTTTTTCAAACTTTACTTTAATTGCGACCTACAGCATGAACCATATTTTGGCATTGCGACCCATTTATACATTCGTGTAAATAAATCAAAGACAAACTCTGTTCACTAGGTTCATTTATTTAGCATCTACAATTTATATATATATATATTTCTTATGATCCGCACATATTGGAATTGCATGTATCTATTTGAATTATCTATTCGTATGAATATAAAATTATTAATTTTAGAAAAACAAATTTAAAGGAAATTCCGACACAAAGGTAAAGTAAATAATATTTGAAAACATGTCATTTAATAAGATGGATGTGCTTGTTTGTTCATAAGCAGCTGATTCCAGTTAGGAACACAGGAAGACAATGCTAGATGCATATCAGGTGCAGTGTTGATTCTGTTTCTGTCATTCGTCTTACATTGAGTTAATGTGGAAGATCCGAGTTCACTCAAGTAAATAGTTGTTCTTAACCCAAAACAAGTTACATAAACTCAATGGGAACAGGCTACACACACATATACATATATATATATATATATATATATATATATATATATATATATATATATATATATATATATATATATAATTATAATTTTAAATTTATAACATTTTTTTTTAATTTTAAATTTTATATATATATATATATATGTTATAATTTTAAATAAATATTTTTATATATATATATATATATATATATATATATATATATATATATATAAAGTTTTTTTGTGGTACAGAATTTAATATTATTTATCGACTTTATTTTTCTGGGAATAGAAAATTTATAAAAGCGTGGAAATTAAATTAACGAATGGAATGGAATGGAAGAGAAAAAAAAATGTGTTTCAAGAAACCAGTAAGCCCCAGTAAGCATTCCCTCAGTTTAGAAAGGGAAGGCCCACGGGATCTGATATACAAGGACTCTAGAACCTTGAGGTGAAAAGTGGAGTGGGACCTAGATAAAATCAAAAAACGGTACGCTAGATTTATTGCATAAAAAAATACAATTTTGGCACAAGGCCGAAAAAAGGCTGGTCGTCACTAACTATCTTATACCTAGCTAATCCGATTCACGACCCATTCACTCATTACAATTTGCACATTCACCACAAAAACCTGCCCATCACCAAGCAATCCTCCATACACCATAATACCACATCCTCTCAGGGGGACCTATAAAAATGCACCCCATGATATTAAAAATTTCATGATAATAAAATACATATATAAAAATTTATGGGTGATTAAATATGAGAGGAGAGGGGAATGAACCCAATAAACAAACTGAATAGCAACACAAAGTAACTAAACATAACTAATGTTAGTAGGGCCCGTCCAACCCTCAAAAAAAGAGAGGCCGCTGTATTCTGCCCGTTGGGCAGAATCAAGAAGCTCTCTCGCTAAAGGAGTGGGTATAGGAAACAAATACGGACATGGGAATATAAAAAGCTGACCCAGTCGAAATAAAAAAAAAAAAAAACTGGGCAGGGGATTAAACAAACTGGAGAGGTTGGGGAATCTCAACTTGAATCAAAACAAAAGATGCCACCGGAAACAGGCCAGGAACAACACTTACTCACATAACTAGGTATACAAAGCTTGTCTAACTTAACCAAGGGGAGGGCTCCACAGGAAACCAGCCCGATGTGACGTAGGTTGACCTAAAAGAGAAAATCAAGGCTAGCCCCGTTCAAACGAACCAAGTTCGCCTCAGTCACCCAACTTTCGCTAAAAACTAACGCATGCAAACGTTTTCTATCAGTTCTAATCTTCATCTTGAGCTGATGCTCAAAGAATCGGATTAGATCCTGATGATATCGATATAAGACAATCGGGAAAACGTACGTAGCACACGCCTCCGCCCTACCCTTCACGAACAACCTCCGTCGATGCCAAGTCTGACCGGCAGCATCGACCTTTACTCGTACTTCAGACCAATTTTTCTCCAGCTGGAGGTCGCGTCCAAACCACACTCCAAGAATACAAACAGGACCGTCTGTCCAACTGAAGGGTCCCGGAAGATCGACCCCCTTCCAGGCACCTAAACGCAAGCCGGACGACTTGTCGCGGTTAATCTTGGCGTCTGTCACATTTTCGTACCGATCAAGCGCCTTCAGTACCGTCTCAATATCGCTGCGGGACGACACGAAAGCGGATACGTCATCGACGTATGCCGGAAACCTGACTCGCGCACCTCCAGGAACGGCGATTCCGCGTAGGGCAGGATTGCTCAGCGGGCGAAGGAGAGGCTCGAACGCCAAAGTATAAAGTAGGGTCGACAGTGGACAACCCTGACGAAACGACCTAGACAGAGCAAAAGCGCCCGACAGCTTCCCGTTCACCTGTGCCACAGCACTGGGGGAGCGATACAGAAGGCTAATCCAGCGGCAGAAGTCGGGTGCGAATCCGGCGGCCTGCAGGACAGAAGCAAGGTAGCGATGGTCAACCCTATCAAATGCCTTGGATTGATCTAAATTGATCAGCGCGGCTTCATCGTCGTCTTTACACCCTCTATGATCGTGTGGATCAGATTCAAGTTGCTCTGAATTGTTCGGCCCTTCACAGAACAAGTCTGCTCAGGACCCAACAGAGACTCGGCAACTGACTGCAAACCCTCCTGCAGGATGTTTAACTCTTTGTATAGCAGAGTTATGGGCCTGTAGTCATGTAGTTTTCCCCCCAACAGCCTTGCCCTTTTTCAACAGCGTGATCACATCCCCTGGAGAACCGGTCGGGGAAGGACCCCTGCCGGAATCAGTTGTTGAACACAACAGTCAAAATTGGGCCAAAGATGTGCGACAGACTCAAGTACAATTCATAGGGAAAACCATCCAGACCGGACGACTTGCCTCTGCCGACCTTCTTCAATGCCGCGTAGACCTCACCGTCCGTGATCTCTCCCTCGCAGCTAGCCGCTTCAGTCGGCGGAAGCCGTGGAACGTCAGCCAAATAGTTGCGAAACTCGTCCTCACGAAGACCAGGCTCCTTGATAAACCGGCTCTCGAAATGCCGCCGAAACGCCTCACACATGTCGTCAGTGACCCGAAGAGTATGCCCCTCCGGGGTTTTGACTTCACGAATGTAACGTCGGATCTCTTCCTTGCGCAAATCTGTGTCCACATGTTCACAGCTTCGGAATACATCTTGCTTAACCTATGTCTAATTACCTGGCCCATGTAGCGCTCGCTATTCGAACGCTCCACGGCCTCCCTAGCTAAAGCTATCTCTAATGAATCCCCCCAGTGGTGTAGCTAGGGGGGCGAGGGGGGAAGGCCAGCACAAATTTTTTCAACCAGGCTAAGGTGCCAAAAATAGTCTGAAAACAGTGGTGGAGACACAGGGTTTTGCAGGCGGGCATATGACCCCCCCCAGAAATAATTTATGACCCCCCAGGTTTCCCCCCCAGTTTTGTCCCCACCGTCAGAAATTTTCTAATAAATTGTCGGGAATTTGTGAGTAGGAAAAATAGCAATTTTTTCAGCTTTCATGTGTTTCAGTTGCTACAATCTTGGTTACTAACAAGACTAGACATTGTTGTAACATTTTATCGGATGATATGGTGTTTTAACTCTGCATCATTAATAACAACAAAGCGAAATACGAAGCAAAAAGTCCAACAATTTCAGTCTTGCCTGTGCATCAATTCGCTGAGATACAATTTTCCATTTTGAATATATCTACTTGTGTTGGGACGATTAATCGGAATCGGAAAAATCTGAACTTTTTGGGGTATCGGAAACGGTATTGGAATCGGAAAAATTTGTGCCTATTTTCCGATTCCGATTTTCTTTTAAATTTTTAACTTAATTTTCCATTATTGGTACTAATGATAAATATTTATTGTTTTTAAATTATCACTAAAACTAAAATCATAATAACATCAAAATACGATGTAAATTTATTTTACTTGTATAAAGAAAAACAAAAAAAAAATAAACTCTAGGTAACCTTTAAAAGAATGCAGTTGATTTACAATGTTCCGAAAAATGCTTAAAAATTAAATAGAACATTTTTGTCAAGAAAAATACTTTCAAATATCATTGATAATTAAATGGTACCCAGAAAATGATGCAACGGAAAATTGGGCACTGGAAAATTAGCAACAGAAAATTACGTCAACCATGAGCCAGTCGAGACTGTCGGATCTGGCTGTGCTGTCCATTGAAAACGAGCTTACAAGTCAAACAGATTTTGAGATGTTATTGACCAGTTTGCCACAATGAAAACAAGAAAACATTCATTCTAAGACCATAATATCGAATGTCATTCTTTTGTGTATTGCCGTGTTTTGTATTTAGTTGTTCTGAAAGTGAACAGTTGCATTTTAAAAATCTTTTGATTTGAACTGATTATTGTGTGGTATTGGATTTTGTCTTGGATCATACATGTAAACAGTAACGTACCGGTCAGTCGAGTAAAGTAGAGGTAGAGCATGTATGAAAATTTAGCTACAGCTAATCATTCAGCATAGGGTGAATCGGGGTCATTGGGGTGACATTTGAACGGACCGCCCCGGGTGAGGTTTACTCTAGCTACGCCACTGATACCCCCCCAGCCACCGCCCGGGAAAGACTAGCCTTAAGCGTTTTCACATCAGCTCTTTCTAGGGCGAGCTGTTTGCTGAAATCCGTGGTGAAAGACCTAATCCTACACTTAAGTCTATCCCACCACTTATTCCCGATAACCGCCTCCACTAGTTCCCGCTGTACTAAGCTAGTTAGCTGCTCCTGAAAGTTCCGTCTGTCCAGTAAAGACAGATTGAACTTCAAGGAGCCAGCCGTTCTAGGCCTACGATCTAACGCCATCCGGGCACAAACGAGTTTGTGAACCGAATAGCCTATCCAGTGGAACGTGGGACAATCTAACAAGTCTACGTCGGCTCCTCTAACTAACATTCTGTCAAGGTAGCTAACCACCCGGTCAATAGGCCAAGAGCCCACGTCCACATCCCCTCCCCCCCCGGGGTGATCGACCCTGTATCTATCAACGAGACCAGATCAGATCAACCAAGCTACGATCGCCCCTTCTCCCTTTAGCACCCCGCCCCCGATCTAACTTGGGGTCCAGGATGGCATTCCAGTCCCCCATTAAGATTAAACGCGGTGAATCCATCAGGAACCGCACCAACTGCCGAAAAAACGATACTCGCTCCTCATGGTCGTTGGGCGCATAAACCGCAACGACTCGGAACGAACCACTTTTCACGGCAATATCGGCTACGATCAACCGCCCCTCGGCATCGGTATGCACAAGGTCCACCTTCGCATCAAGAGTACGCTTCACCAGCAAAGAAACTCCTCTGGTAAACTGGTCCCCATATGCTGAATAGACGACAACGTTGTTAGACAGCACACACGCATCGGAGTTGCAAACAAAGTGGGTCTCTTCGATCGCGGCGACATCCACGCCGAAAGACAAGAGATCCCGGAGCAGGCAGGCTGCCTTACCCCGATCCCTCAAGCCCTTCGCATTCAGACTGGCTATCTTGAATGACATTGATTAGGCCTGCAAAAAGAGTAAGAAAAGCAAAAAACTTTCTCACATACGGGACGCAAATCTGACGCGATGGATTGTCCTAGGCTCCCTACACATATCTCTGACGTCATTCGCCCTGACATGCGTGGGATAGGTTAATTTTAGACACCTATATAGGGAGGGGTGGAAAATAACAGGGACCCTCCCAGCCTAATATTGTCTCAGTTTCCTCAAGTAGGGTGAGTCCATTTCGACTATCCTTATTTTTGAAAAATTCTCTTTGGTTTCGGACACAGGATATTACACCTGGGGCATTAGGGAAGTTACGCGGATCCTCAACAGACTTCCCATCCACTGAATCCATCTTATATAAGAGCCCTAATTGGGTCCTCTTTTGGCTGGGCAGAGCTTTCTTATATTCATCTCTGTCCACCCTGCAAATAGCTTCTGGACCCGGAAATAGTTTCTGGACCCGGAAATAGTTTATGGACCCGGAAATAGTTTATGGACCCGGAAATAGTTTCTTTCTGTTTCTCTTTCCCCTGGAACAATGGGGAGGGGAAGAGGTGGATGTGTGAAGGGGTGTTGAGGCTGAGTTGAGGGAAGAGTTGAAGGGAGAGGAGGGTGTAGCACGGGGAGGGAAAGAAGAGAGACTCCTTGATTTGGGCATTGGAACAGTTTCTTTAGGGGAAGCAGGGACGGATAGATTTTGATTTTGTCCATGCCCCCATCCGCCCTACTACGCTCAGAGTGCTTTTGTGATCGCGTCTCCATCGCCTCTTCCTGCTTTCTACATCTTTTTAGAGAAGAAGCCAGAGGTGGTGGCATGCTGTCGATTTCCATTTCCGTTTCCATCTGTTTTTGTTGCTGTTGTTGGTGCTGCTTCCGTTGTTTCTCCTTTCGCTTTGGTTGCGGTGTTTGTTGCACCTCCTTACCTGCCTTTTTGAGGTTTTCCTGCCCTTTTGGGGGCTTTCTGCCTTTTGGGGGCTTTCTACCTTTTTTGGGATTTCTTCCTGTCCCTTCCTTGTCCACTGCTGTGGTGGTGTATTCTGCTTTGGTGCAGTCTCGTCTTTTTTTGGGGTGGAGGGCACATTTTTTGTCCTCCTGCTCACTACTTCCTTCCAGTCACTCTCGGGGCCTTTCTTCCCAACTCCCCTTCTCTGTAGGTGCTGCGACTGCTGAGTTTGAAGGCCGAGGATGTTTGTTCTTTGGCCATGTGTCCCGAGGTACCGCATGACCAACAGCACGGTTTCCGGCCCTCAACTACGACCAACATTCTTCTTTCACGGCATATAATGACATTGGGGATCTCCCCAAAACTCCTTCGGGTCAATGTCACTTGCATTTCTATGTCCCCGGTTGCAATTCCTGATTTGCTTAGAATTGCATTGACCTCGTTAACCTTCCTGAATTTGGAAAAGGATGCCCCCATTCTGTCTTCGCTAATGTCCACTGGCACCCCGTGGACCGTAATCCTTGTCTTACCTGTGCCCATATATTCGGTTTGTAACCTTATATTTTTGGTGGTCAACACATCTTGTTTCGTGGGAAGGAGAATGTCCCAAATTGCATTCGTCCTTCTTGCTAAAACTCTCGGGTTAATTTTGTGAGTCTTTAGGACCTCTTCCATAGTCTTCCTGCCTACCGCAACCAATTTGCGACTTTTAACGTCCGAGGTTAACAGGGAAACTATTCTTGTGTTCACCGCATCAATAGCTTCGGAGATGGTAATAAATTCGTTATCTTTGAAAGATTCCTTGAATTTGCTTCGCTGCATAATGTTCCGCATCCTTTTTAACCGGATTATTATTACACCAGGTCGTTTTCACTAGTGACACCGGCGGTGGTGTATTTGAATTATCTGAATTCTCTTCCGCCATGGTGGATGGCCACCACAGCGGGACAAATAAACGGTTTCGTTTTTTTTTCTTTTTAAATTATTTTTCCCAAACAAGAACGAAACGGTCAAGAACAAACAAAATAAAATGAAAGAAGAACGTGGACAACCAAAGGCAAAAACAATTCGAACAAATAAACATGAAAAAGTAATGCAAACAAAAACCGTGGGGAGGGTAAAAATACAAGAAAATCAAAAAAGACCAAAAATGCACAAATATATATGAAGAAATAAACTGAAAAGCAAAAACTGAAAAATTCAAGAATTTTTAGAAAATAAAATCAAAATAAATAAATAAATAAGAACTTATCAGTTCGTACGTAATTTCACAAAAGTTCCTCGTACAACTCAAGCTCGTCAAATTTCAATAAATAAAAAAAGTAAAAGCCAACGTAAAAACCAAAAAACGTTCTGTACTAGAATTAATCACATATTTCCTACAATTTATTACATGCTCAGCAATAGCAGAGCCAGAAGTATTGGTTAGTTGGCTCTTCCTGGCGGGTAAATTTTGTTTTATTCTCGAATCCAAACGCTGGGACGTCCTTCCTATGTAGTCGAATCCACAAATACACTTATATTGGTAAATCACTGAATTAACATGATGGGAGGACGTCCTTACGAATGGAAGAGAAAACAGGACGGGTAACCCTAACGTTCGCCGAAAAATAACAGCTATTGATCATACGTGAAATTCGTCTAGATAAACTCCCACCCTCTGTACCAATATAGGGAAGACGCAGATAAACTGGGCATTTATCAACAAAATGCGGCTTAACCCTATGGAATTTACTATTGACATCTTGGATAACGGAGTCTAAAACATCCAAAAGATATCCGTTTTTTGAAAGTGTCATTCTAACAAATTCAATTTCACCGCAGAAAAGGCCATCAGAACATAACTTAAGTGCCCTATGAATTAAGGCCTTAATCAAATTAACCTCTCGTTGGCTGGGACAAAAAGAGTTCCAACACGTATAAATTCCAGAGAAAGTAGCCTTCCTAAATACGATAGTCTCAAACTTGTCAATGATCCTATGAACAAGAACATCCAAAAAAGAAAGACAAGAATTGGATTCCTTTTTCTATGGTGAAATTAAGAGCAGGATGGACAGAGTTTAATTTGGTGAGAAACTTGTCGGCTTCAGCCTCATTATTAAAGAGGCAGAAGGTATCATTCACATAACGATGATATATAAGAGGACGACCAATACGAGAAAATAAGGAAGCCTCATGAAACCCGACAAAAATATTCACCAACGCTGGACCCAAAGGCGAACCCATAGCTACCCCGTGGATCTGCCGATACATAATATTAAAAGTAAATTCGACAGACGCAGCGGTGAACATCATAAGCTCAACAAAAACACCCCCAGGAAAATCCGGAGAAGACAAAGAGGTACGATACAACATATCGCAATACATCTCAATAGTCTCAGACAGGGGAACACAGGTACACAAGGAGCAGTCAAACGAACACAGGAACCCAGCATAAGTAGAAGAACTACGTATAATTTCAACAAAGGAGAAGGAATCTTTAATGCAATATGTACTGAAGTGTCCATTCTTATGCTGGCTCCTCTGTATTTTCATCAGAGTCCAAATGGGGAGAACAGCACCGCCGGATAATTAAAAATTAAAAAAAAATATAATTATAACCTGGTTATTACTAAACCTGATAAAGGTGTTGGCGTTGTTCTACTGGACGATTCGGATTATGTTTCTAAGGTGTACAATATATATCTTGTATATATGTCCCGGATTCGCACCCAACTTCTGCCTCTGGATTAGCCTCCTGTATCGCTTCCCCAGTACTGTAGTACAGGTGAACGGGAAGCTTTCGGGCGCTTTTGCGCTGTCTAGGTCGGTCCGTCAGGAATGTCCACTGTCTCCCCTACTTTATGCTTTGGCGTTGAAGCTTCTCCTTCGCCGGCTGAGGGACAGGGCGTGCACTCCGGCCCTACGTGGAATCGCCTTTCCTGGAGGCGCTCGAGCCAGGGTTTCTCGCATACGCCGATGACGTATCCGCTTTCGAGTCGTCCCGCAGCGATATTGAGACGGTACTGAAGGCGCTTGATCTGTACGGAAAGGTGACAGGGGCCAAGATTAACAGCGACAAGTCGTCCGGTTTGCGGTTAGGTGCCTGGAAGGGGGTCGATCTTCCGGGGCCCTTCAGTTGGACGGACAGTCCTGTCCGCATTCTTGGAGTGTAGTTTGGACGCGACCTACAGCTGGAGAAAAATTTGTCTGAAGTACGAGCAAAAGTCGATGCTGCCGGTCAGACTTGGCATCGACGGAGGTTGTCCGTGAAGGGCAAGGCGAAGGTGTGTGCTATATACATTTTCCCTCTTGTCCTTTATCGATTGTCCGTACTTCCTCTCTGTGACGACCATAGGAAGGCGCTCGAGCGCTCGCTATCCTCCATTTTATGGAGGGGACGCGGGAATCGGGTCGACAGACGAGTCATGGGGTGGGGGCTGGGAATGCCACACTTGGAGAGCCACAAATGTGCCTCGAGGTTGGCTTTCCTACGCCGGGAGTTGACACGTGGAGAGCCGATTATGGAGGGGATTGTGAGTGACGCATTCCCTCGCCTATCATCCCCCAATCTCGCGAGTTGAGCGCCGTCGTAAGCCCCCGGATCAATCGACTTTCCTTCGCGAGTGTCGGTCGGCCTTGGTGGCCATTCCTCGGTCCAGTGACCTTTCTCCGCCTAGGAAGGTCTTCTATCGTCTTTTACTGGAGGGGGTCGCGAAGGATTCCCTACGTGAGGAGCTCGTCTTGTCGGAGGAGGAGTTTCGCTCTTACTGGTCTTGGGCGCCATTCTGGTCTTGGGCGCCAGCGGCGGATTATTGGTCTGAGTTTTCGCTTATTTGGCGATTGGCTCGAATCTTGCCCTCGGACAAAGTTTTTTCGCTCGGATTCTGGTCTTGGTCTGGAAAATTGGCCTTCTACCATTGTCCCCGGGTCCGCTGGGACTTGTCGGAGGACGGCTTTCGCTCCCGAAAATTCTGGTCTTGATCGCGCCAGTGACAATGTGTCGCCACCGTATTCAGTGATCCGAAGTGTTTTGACGCTGCTGGACACGGCCCGAATGGTGATTGGCTCGGAATCGAGGTAACTGTCTTTTTTCATCAGGATCTAATCCGATTCTTTGAGCATCAGCTCAAGATTTTGATAGAAAAGGGCGAAAGTTGGGTGACTGAGGCGAATCCTGGTCTGTTTGAACGGGAGCCTTGATTTTCTCTTTTAGGTCACCACGTCACATCGGGCTGGTTTCCTGTGGAGCCCTCCCCTTGGTCTGGAAGAAACGGCATCTTTTGATTCAAGTTGAGACCTTCTCCCCAGTTTGTCCCTGGGTCCGACTGTGTCCTTTTTTTGATACAACAAAATACAGCTATAATGAACATGGACCTTGTCTGGATGAATGGATTTCTCTGCGAGAATTATGACGGCTTTAAACCCAGTAATTTTAAAATGGGTCTCTTGAGGATGAAATGGAACTAATGTCGAAAAGCTTTTAGCTTCCGCATGGTTAGCTGTAGCAAAAAAAAAAACATATTTTTTAAATCAATTAATTTATAATATTGGATTTTTTCAAATAAATCAATAAATTTATAATATTAATGCATTTTTCATTTACACTGTGACAATTTTGTAAAATAAAAAATGTCTATAAGCCGGATTATATACCTGTTCTTTCTTTTATTTAAATATATATATATATATATATATATATATATCGGCTTACCTCGGTGAAAAAACGAATGGTGTTTATATTCTGCTCTTTGCTGGTATTTTTTCTTTCTTTTTGTACGACCGAATGGTGATTTGGACGACCCGACTAGGAGAAAAAGTCTTGAACGATCGTCTAAATGTTTATGTCTTTCTCATCAGGATTTCTAATCCGATTCTTTGAGCATAGAATTTTTACAAAATTTTTCGAATCTTAAGTTAACTAATTTAACTACGCTAGGTAGTTTTTACAAATTAACAAATACTTTTAACAATTTAATATTTTATTGATATTTTTTCTTTTTTTAAATATATTTAAATAATTAATAATTGCTGTATGTCTTTCACTGAAAAACAATAAATTAATTATATTTAAAAAATTAACTTCATAATATGTACTGAAATTGGACGTAAAAAAATAAAACTTTTGAAAATGCGGCGATGATGGTCAAAGTCAGAGAATTCAATAAATGTTCGCAGTCAATCAGTTATGTGCCATGCGTGATAGCTTAGGCGATCATTTATCTTTCGATACATGACTAACGAAGCCGATTTTACCCGCAGTAGGTTGCCATTTCTTTTTGCGGTACACCAGTTACCATCCAAGGCTATAAAACCCGATTTCTCCTTCTATTTACCCATTTGAGGTCAGTTTATTGCCGTCAGGAGAGACAACTCTTAAAATACGTGTCGTTAAGGTCACTTACGATCATTCTATAATGCAGAATCAAAAACTGTAAAATTCTTTTTTAAAATACATGTACGTCGCAGATTGTAATAAACTTTCAAATTTATGATCTGTAAAGGTAGATGTACTTAATAACAGAATTACTTAAACTACACGGATTGAAACTTAATTTTAAAATATTTAACAACTTTATTACATTTTGTATGTAAAACTGAAAAAAAGAAAACAATTTTGTAAAAATTAATTTTTTATTCGAAAAATATTTTGGCTACAGAGAATAGTCCCCTTAACATAAAAGCCATTAAAAGCTTTTTTAATTAAATAATGTCTTAGATTTATTGGACTTTACAATTCAGTGCTGAATTTTCCGTAACTGTGCGTTCCGATTTTGCAAAAAAAAATCGATGATTTATATTCCTCAAAGTATTCTGCTTTTAATTAATATAATCAATAAAAGACAGCTGTCGAATTTCATGAATTTTCATAAAATGAAATAAAGCAGGTAAAAGATGTAAAAGAAATATTTTTATCAAAACTTTCTAAAAAAACATGTCTAAAATAATTTCATTCATTTGTGAATAAGTTCTGCAAGTTTCATTAAAATCCGATAATTATTTGACTTTTGTAAGAATTTTCAAATCAATCTCTTTTTCACCTGAGGTGCTAAAACAATAAATGGTAAATATTACGTAGAACGCTGACGTAAAAAAAAAAAAGAAAAAAAGATTACTAATAAAAATTTCGAACTTGATAGAAAGGATGAAAAAATTTAATAAAATAATTAAAAAATACTTTTGTCTTTCCTCTTAATAATGACAAACATTTTGACGATAAAACTTGGTTTTTATTAAGTTTTGGGTTCTTTTTTTCATCACGTTATGCTGTTTTTTTTACGGCGAATTAGAGGAGATACCTACACTGAAGGGTATAAGTGGCACTGTTTGAAAAACTCTGGTCTAGTGACTGTCCTCGAAAGCGATCTTAATCGTATTAGCCGAAGTACGCAAAAAATAATGAAAGAAGATTGAAACTATTTAAAGTATTATTCATAATAGGAATATAAGTTCATGGTTAACTGTCTGTAAACCATTTCCTTGAAGATCTACATCTATTGAATAAGTAAGTCGAAAAGCAAATGGACACGTTTCCATTAAGATATTCTGACGAGAACTTGAAAGCAACATAGAAATATGATTAAAAGTTTAAGCAAAAGTTTTATATTAATTCTCAGCGTCATGATTCATTATTCAAAATATTTTCTGACTTTCTCTGCACTTTAATTAACTTTCAGTCAAATTTGTGTATGCTATTTTTTGAAGACCGATTCCAGTTCTAATTCTTCAATATTTTGAAAATTGTTGGTATAACCAACGGATATTATATAGAGCAAAACCGGTAAATTTTCGTTTCTCATTATCTTAATAATTCAATGATAATTAGCTATCTTGGCCAAAAGTGACTTTTGCATTACGTAAAAAGACAGAAATACTAATCGATGTTTGTGTCTAAAAGTTCACGTCCGACCCATTTGCCTTGCTTTCGATTTTTTTCCTAAGGGTTGTGAGCAATTTATTACAATTGATTGATTGCACCTGTAATAGAAAACTGAGTAAATACTCTACCCTAACATTTTGACAAAAAATGGCACTGGGAACCTTTGCATCAGCTAATAAAAATCTTTTCTTTTTTTCTACATGAATTTAAAAATTATTTATTTACCAGTTTTTTTTTTCCCCGGAATTTGAAAAATGGTGTTAATATGAAGTGTCAAGATGCTAAAGCCTTTTAACATTTTGACATTTCTTTATCGATTGTTAAAGTCCTAAAATCAAGACCCCTCTTGATTTCTTTAGGAATTTCGGTTCTGGGTTTCTTAAAAAGAAGGGGTGAGATAATAGAAATTAGGACGAGAGAATTTTGCTTCCAGATTTCGGCTATAAACGCCAAGCTTAAGATAAGAATAAACACTGTTTCCATCTGACTATAAAACAAGACCTTTCTTTGGGAAACGGACTAGGAAAGTGCTCAGCCAAACCTGAAGAGTTTAACTTAAAAAAAAAAGAAAAGAAATAATGCTTAATGTAAATAACGTGTCGCTCGAAAGGACATTGAAAGATTGATTTGTGTATAGATGTAAATCATTTAGGAAGATTTTAATTGACAGAACGTGAAACTGATAGATAAACAGAAAATAATTAGAAATAAAAAATGACTCTCTAAACTGGACACCAGTATTAGGATGTTTTCAACCACTTATCACTGGAGCGCTGCATTTAATCTATCTTTTTGGTACGCATGAGACATCCCTTTTCCAACTGTTCATGTAGACATTAACAGAGTTCAAACATTTGTCGGTATTTATTAAAAATAGTTACGTAGAATGGGTACTTCAAATTTATTAAGTCAATATTAATGATAATTTAGCGTGATACGTCACCCTACAATTTTAAATGTTCTCACTTCAGTAGACATTACATTAGTTTTGTCAATGATTCTTTTAGTTATAGAGTTCAATCCTTTTGGTCAAGAGCAGAAATATACTATAACTTCACAAAAAATGTTTACTGCCGAGATGCAACTCTTGTCTTTATTCGTAATATCTTTAAAATATCAGAACCAAATGACATTTCCTAAACATAGATGTCAGATATGAAAAAATGATTTTCGTATTAGTAGTAAGCGATTTATTTAGTCTTAATTGTATAATTTCTTGAAACCCACAGAGCTACATTTAAGGTCTACTCCTTGCACCAGTTATAGTCAGGATGGCCTAGCTGTTTAATCTTTGCTTTTTTTTCTCAGCCTACCCGTTTATTTTTCACCCTCGGTTTATTTGGCAGCTCGTCTTCATTCCAATCTCTTCACCCTCTATGTTAAAAAAAAAAATTGAATGATTATCAAACTTAAAGTTTTATTGCAAGCTACCCTTCTATTCAGAGTAGACGCCTATAGGAACACCATAATGTTGATCCTTTCAAATAACTTAGAACCAAAAGAAAATAATTGGTGCTACTATAGTATGATATCTGTTATTCATTTCTACTATGGTATGATATTTACCAGCTGTTGGAAGTATGAAATATGTTATGGTAAGAGTTAGGGTTATGGTTCAAGGCAGTGAACGGATTTGATGTCATTTTAAAAAACAGTAAACAGGTCATCGTTTTTCCTGAGCATTTTCCAGCAATAATGAGTGCATCGTCATTTATGGTAGGTCGCAAATGCCTCGATAGATATCATACTATTGTAGTACTAAATAATTAAGTGGTATAAAAATCAGATTTCTTGGAACTCGTTGAGCCTCCCAAAAAAAAAAAAAAAAAGGAAACAAGTTTTGCGATTAGGTGAATGGTGATATTAAATTATTTTTCAGATTTTACGATCTCATCGGGAAAATGTACCTGCGTGTACCTAGGATTCCAGAAATTCAATCAGAATATTTCCCTACTTACGACTGTTAGATCCTTCACTAGAACCACATCTGCTATGAAATTGTCTAGCATTCACAGACATATCGAAGGACTTATATAATATAGCAGTAAAAAAACAAAAACAACAAAAAAAAAAAAAAAAAAAAAACCCAAATAGCGCACTTTTCGTTAAGGAAGAAATTTGCTCTAAATTTAAAGAATTACTCAGAGGTACAAAAATTGAATTCACAACATATTGTTGGTTATAGTGTATAAAAGCAGATAACTGATCCATATTACGTCTCTATGTATTTTAATTTGGTAAAGTCATTCAACTATTTTGAATCACTAACAAAATAATTCTGAGTGTTCTCTCTAATCGTGTAATGAAGGTCGTGCTTAATGGGCTCATTTCTAGATCTTTTCATACTAAATCGCAGGTTCCCCAGAGCTCTATCCTTGGACATATGTTGTTTCTGATCGTCATCAATGATCTCCACGATGTCATTAGTTAGGTATTTATGCTGAGGAAAACCATTTACTCCTTTTGCAGTGGAAGATATGACAAAGTCAACATGTTCTTGAAAAGGACCTCCACTCGGTGGTTAACTGGGGCAAGAAATGGCTTGTAAATTTTAAAGCCTCCAAAAAAAAAAAAAAAAATACCAAAAAAAAACAAAAAAACCTGCTATCATTTAATCACCACGGTACACTTTTCTGCCTATCATTAGCATGTCCGATGCTAAATTCCAGAAAATCATCACATTACGCCTTCTTGGTCACACAGTTTCCACTGACATTAAGTGGATCGAAATTATCGAATCAATAGCTGCATCTACTGCAAGGAAAGTTGGGTCACTGTGTTGTGCCAGAAAAGTCTCGCCAGAATCCATCTTGTACATTTATAAATCTACCATTCGTACATGCATTGAATACTTTTGTCATATCTGGTCTGGTGCTTCTACATTATATCTCGAAATTTTTGACTAAATCCAAAGTCTGTAATGTAATCGATCCTGACCAGATATCTCAACTCCAATCACTTTCTCACCGACGTGACATGGTTTCCCTCAGTCTTTTCTAAAAATATTTTAATAGCAACTGTTACGGTGAGCTTGTTTTCCCTGGTGTCCCAACTACATGAATTTAAGCGTGCTACTATCCATTACATTCACTTACGTGCTAATACCTTTGGGAAAGGTATGAGTCCTCTTCTTCTTCTCCCAGCTATGGGTAAATAGCAGGACAGACCGGGTTCTATAGCCACCTGAGATCGATGACGTATATTAAACCTAAGGTTAGACACATGTTTGCATGTTAAGAGTAACACGTGTCCAAATTAGAGATAGATGGAACCTACTGTTCAATCTAGCATTGGAAATTTAATAAAGTTTAGCCCTAAGGAGGCACGGTGGAGTAAGGGATAGCGGCTCGGATTGAGGAATCGGAGAGCCGAGAATTCCAGTCGAATCCATTACATTCACTTCCGTTCCTGGGAAAGGTATGAATCCTCTTCTTCTCCACATTCCGTAGCTATACATAAATAGCAGGACAGACTGGGTTCTATAGCCTTGGATAGCAAGTGGTCTACTGCAGAAAGAAATGACAACCTACTGCGGGAAAAAATCTGCCTCGTCAGTCATGTATCGAAAGATACATGATCACCTAAGCGTGTATCACGCATGACACATAACTGACTCGATTGGCAACTAGGTCTCACCGTTTTACTGTTGAACTAACTAAATGCAACTGCCACTTCCACTTTATCAGTTTCTTTTCTCTTACATACCACCCGTGGAACTCTTTTCCTTGCTTCCTTGATAACTACAATCTTTAAAATGTTAAATGCAACGTCAATTGCCATCTTTCGTTTTCTAAGTCTTCTCAATTCACGTACCTCCTCAACTTGCCTGTGGGTGAAACGATGAAAAATCCTTCAGAGGAATATAGCTTAGAAAACAAGAGTCCATATAAGGCGACACAAGGAAAACTTGATACGTCAGTAAATTATATTCAAGGTTTTCCAGTCATATAGATTTAAGGCGAAATATTTGTCAATCTCTAACAATTTAAAACATACTCCCATGAAATAAATATTGAATTTCTCCATAAATATTGAGTAGAATTTTGAATCTTCCAAACACTTACATTTAAAGAAAAACACTTGACAAAGTAACTCTTAAAAATAAATTGTTTCACAGATTATTTGTAAATTAACGACCTTCACTTAATTATTAAATCGTATCTTCAAATCACAGTTTATGTAGCTTAAAACTTAGAAATGACATTCCCAGCAGATTTTGATTAGTCAGGGAACTTCATAGATTTTAGGTCACTGACAGAAGTAAATAAAAATGAGATATGGTATATTATGTTTAATTCAGTTTAGACTTCTCTACCATTTTTATTGCAATTTTCCCCCCTTTGAGGATGAATATCATTAATTTCTCGAGAAATAAAAATATTCCCAAAGGAACGCATTTTGTTTATTCGTTCAGCAACACCATAAGATTTCTGCTGATGAATATCACAAACCCCGCGCGCGCGAACACACATACATTTTTTATATATATATATATATATATATATATATATATATATATATATATATATATATATATATATATATATATATATATAAAAGGAGTGTTGAAATATTCAGTCCAAATGTTTTTGTCATTTGGGCAGATTTTTTGGATAGGGAGTAGAACCGAGAACTGATACTGGGTTGATAAATTTGTTCGTTTTTTTCCCCAGTGTTCACACGCAAAATATTTTACCGTAATGTTTTGTGGTTTTTGTAGCTCTATTCTTCCTCTACCGCTTCATTTACTGCTTTATATTTACTGATTTGTTAAAATTGTTGAATAATAGTATTAAAATAGTGAAAAAAAAAATGAACGAATTTATCTGACAACACATCCAAATTGTAGTTTTCACTCTTAAATTTGAGTAACTTTATTTTTATATTTTGATCCGGATGTGGACTTCATCCCGGTTCCATAATTGCCAGCAAAGTCCTTTTCGACATTTATAAATTCCTTTCATTCAGCAACAACTTGCCTTGATATAATTTACAAAAATCATTTAATTCCTACATAGGGGTTACGTTTTCTTACTTTACGTCATCGTGCTTTCAGATGAACTTTCTGTTCCTCTTTAATATTCCAGATATATACCTCGATAGAGCGGCGATGTTACGATATTTATTCAATCTAAACGATGTTAATGTGACTTAAAAAAAAACAAAACAAAAACAACAATCACATTCTTTCAGTCGAGCCAATGTAACTCCATCCCTATATACAGCGTTGCTACTTAAACGTTGTCTATTTAAGGGGTAATCATCCGGATTGCTACAATTGTTGATTTGTTTTATTTCGAGTTTTACCCTCCAACGTTAGGGGGGGGTAGAGGTAGAGGTATCCCTTGTTTCCAGTTCCCTCTTAATCTCTTCCTTCTTTCCCTTCTTGCGTCTTGGTACCTCATACTCTGTAACCATCTACATCTAGTGGATCTTGTGTACTTTACAAAATGAATGTCATTGTAAAAAATAACTGTTGGATAGAACTGAGATTTCATACAATTTGAACCGGATTTTTGTTGAAAATTTTATAGAATAGACTTTACACGGGGAAATATTTTATAGAATAGACTTTACACAGGGAAATATTTTATAGAATAGACTTTACACAGGGAAATATTTTATAGAATAGACTTTACACAGGGAAATATTTTATAGAATAGACTTTACACAGGGAAATATTTTATAGAATAGAACCACAGGGTATTTTTATAGAATAGACTTTACACAGGGAAATATTTTTATAGAATAGACTTTACACAGTGGAAATATTTTATAGGAAATATTTTTAGAATAGACTTTACACAGGGAAATATTTTATAGAAAAACAGGAAATATTTTATAGAATAGACTTTACACAGGGAAATATTTTATAGAATAGACTTTACACAGGGAAATATTTAACATCGCGAAAAAACCTTGAGACAATTTAATTGGAAATTTAATGGGGAGTGGGACAGGATAAACCAATTTTTTTTTTTTTTTTTACTTCAGTGTTTTTCGAAATTATCTAGACGTTTCGATATTTTAATACCATTTTAATATAAGCTCCTCTGCTTGTAACGTTGAGTATAATCTAGTTTTATATTTTCAAAAATATGTACCAAAGATCAGTTGCGCGACAACCAATGCTTATTGGTATTTTATCAATAACAAGTTTGTGGTGGTTTGACTTAACGTTAACATATTTTAACTTTCCAATTCTTCTTATATTCTTGAGATTTAATGTTACATCGAAATATTATACGTAGATATTACATCAAGATATTCAGCGGTTTTCAAACCCGTTTCAACCGTAATGTTGAACCCCCCCCATGCTTTAAACAATTGAAATAGCTTTTCTGACAGAATCGATGTTTTTTCCCAGTGCTGTTTTCACTTCTTAGAGAAGTCTTTATTTTATTTGTGATATGTTCGAATTAAGAGATAATTAACGCATTCTTTCAGCCAAATATTTAAACTGGGAGAATATCTTCGGATAAATCCGGTGTTTGGGGATGTTCTTCCATCGTATTTCCTGTGAATAATTCACAGGATCGAAACTAAACGAATTAAAACAAAGGTCACGCGAATGACGTTATGCAAGACCAACAAAAATATATATTATGTAATCATTGAGTTAAGACATTTGAAAAAAAATATGTATAGATACCCAAATGTCAGATCTTATGGAAAATTATGTGACCATTTCATCGCAGTTATGTGCCCAAAACAACAATCTTGATTCATAATTTGATAAGTGTTCTAATGGTAAATTATTCAGAACCATGACGATAAAGTAAAGAACTGATATTTTTGACGGTGGATTCTATAGCAGTAATCCTCAAACATTTTTCAAACTGCTGCCCCCACCCCCTTGGCTCTCAGGCGAACTCCATAGTACTCCACCACCCATAGTCATATGAAGACGCTTTCTTGGTATTAGGTATACTGTAAATTCAATACAACTAATCTAACACCGTACAAACATCCGTGGCTATATCGTTACACCGACAAACAATATTCCCTGCAGAAATGTCGTATCTCTGGTCTGGCGGACGTTTGGCGCGTCCTGACCAGGTAACATCAGCAAGATACAAGTTCGGACATTTAACTTCAAACAAGAAAATAAAACCAGGAATTTGTGTATTACATTCGTGTTAATTTTATTCTTTGTAAAGCATGTTTTCCTAAAGTATAAGTGACTTGTCATTGATTTTTTTGTTTGTAAGGAAATGTGAAAATTATTTTGTTCTAGTGCTACCTGCTAACCATTACCAAACCCCATTTCTGGCCGTTCCATTGCATCGCTACACCACTCCAAGGGGATAGTACTGGCCACTTTGGGAATCTGTTGTATAGCATCTCTTCATTCGGTGAGGAGAACCCATTTGTATGCTTATAAAATCGCTTATATATAAACGTCATTGATATCAGTTAGACACAATACAGATATCGTCTCTGCAAAATGCTACGATCAGCTTTAACACCAACGTTCAGAAGGAGTAAGAAGAGATGGCCCAGATATTGGTTGTAAAATCAGCAAGCATTCACTGGCGCTTTTTACGTATTGTGAAATGAGAGAAAACGTTCTAAACAGATGGAAGATTAAGAAAGGAACAAGATGGGCAAAATCACAGAATGCTTGTTAGGCGCGAGATACAACAGTTATGGACGTTTTTGTTGACTGATAACACTGACACTCTACGTGCGGGTACAAAACAGCGAAAGTAAAAAACCAAAAAAAAACCTGTCGGCCTCTGCATGATGGGAAGCAGAAGTGAAACTCGATAGGCGGACAATGCAGGGTTGGTCTGATTATGAAGACTTCTCTGTAGATCGGCCAACTCGCCTGGTTAGCGTGACGCAGAAAATGGTTTTGGCTTTTTTTTTTTATTCCGTTCAAAGAGAAAATGGAGACAGAATTAGCAAGCAAGAAATAAATGCTTATTAAAGGGGAGATAAATGAAGTTAAAGAATAGGTATATAGAAATAGATTAGGTTTATAATGAAGAAATTTTGTGTAAAAAAATTTGAGAGAAAGAAAATAGAGTAAATGATAAATTAAATGAGTGGAAAGAAAAATTGGAAGTGGAAGGCAAACAGTACATTCTTAAAAGCCTCATTAATATATTTGATAAGACATGGAAATGATTTTCAATATTGGAAAAGAAACCCTAGAAAATCAATTTGACGACCATTTTCTAAATAATCTTAAACTTAATCGATAATTAGTACTTTCTCTTTTATTATCGTTTTTTTTTTATTTCAATTTTTTTAAAAATGCGAATATCAAAATACTTTCACGAAGACAACAAAGAAAACGACATAATTTCTTCACATAAAAACCAGGAGAAATTTATATCATCGCCTTTATAAGAAAAGAAAAAAAGGGAAAGAAGATGGAGGGAGTTGAAGAGATAAAACAAAATCTGAATAAACCAAATCCTGAAACTATGTTTTATGAAAGATTTAATATAATGCAAACTGCAGGAAATATATTCCATAGAGAATTCTAGTAAAAATTGAACGCTTTATTTTATTCTTTAAAGCCAAAGGAAAACATCAGAGGGAAAAATAAGTTTCAAAATGAAAAACGAAACTAAAAGCAAAAGAGCTGGGGAATAAAAACTAAAAACAAAATACAGTTGCTTACAGTAAAAAAAAAAAAAAAAAAACTATGCAGGAGAAATACATTTACTGATGCATATATGCAAAGTTTATTTATATTTGGTCTTTTGAAATACAAATTTTCTTTCTACTCTTTTGCTTTTAAACTTATTCATTGAATTCCTTTCTTTCTTTCTCTCATTCACTGACCACCTTTCATTTCTGTTGTTCTTCCTCTTCATAAATAGAGATTAGTTTACTTGCCCGATATTTTCGCGATTTCCATACGTATTACTTGTTGGAAAAGTATAACTTTCCCATACAATAGATTATTGATATAACAAGACCTGATCTAAAATATATATATAATGCACATATAGAAATAACTTCATCAATTCCAGTAATTTTAAATTGTAGCAGTTAACACGTGTAGTCGCATCTGTGTTATCGCACCATCTCTGCCATAGTTTTGCTGTAGTTTTTTGGGGAGTCGGGGATTAAAGGGGAACATGACAAAACTTTGTCACTCAAACTTGCAGACCATTACCCAATATCAACTATCTTCACTTTTCGATATTTTTACTTAATTTTCAAATATTTAAGTAAATTCTTTTTTTTTTTTTTTTATTTAAAATACTTGTCACTACAGAAACAAATTTAACCGAAATTGGAGAATAAGAAATTCTATTTTCATTTTATTTTTTCTATTAAATTTAATATTTACAGTTAATTTTACTTGTAGCACAAGTGATTCAGTGATATAAAAAACGCATATAGATGTGCATTTATAAATATTAATTAATGCAATATCGTTCATAGCATAGGAATAAATATTAGGATATTTATATAAATATATATAAAAATTTGTTTACATATACATACATATTTATTTCTTTACATATATATATATATTTTAAAGCTATCTGAAAGATAAATAGCTCACACACACACACACACACACACACACACACACACACACACATATATATATATATATATATATATATATAGATAGATAGATAGATAGATAGATAGATAGATATATGCAGGGTGCGATGGATAAATTGTCTAAATTACACAAAAATTAAAATAACAGTGACATCTCATTTTAACAAATATATTTACCAAAATGGCACAAAAATATCTTCAAACACTAAAAAGTAAATTTATTCAATAAAATCACAATTAGCTACAACCACGGTCTCCAGATGACTTTGGAATCTCCTGCAACTCTTCTGGACGGTCTCCTTGTTTAAGTTGGGGAATGCTACCATAATCCTTGCCTTCAGTTCACACATGATAATCAAGGGCGTTCCTGTGTAGGTGGTCAGATATAAGGGGGTGATGTAGTCGCAGAAATTGTCTGACAACCATAACTGGGAAGATGAATGGAGCCACAACGTCGCCGTCACTAGTGATCACTCCAAACACCTTCGTAATCACCATTAAACTCATCCAACTCTTTCCGAATCCTCTGCACTGTACTCAGATTGACACCCAAAACTCTGAAATGTTTGTATTGGAGTAACAACGCGAATGACAAGCAATGCAGCATGCCGTTTCAAAATTTCTGGCGGAATAATTTGCGTCATGGTGCTCCTTTTTCTTACAGACGGTGCACAACTGACTCTACTATACTGTGCAGTTGCCAAAATCAACAAAAAACGCGCATGCGCGAAATTAAAAATGTAAAATGGTGACAATTTACCTATCACACCCTTTATATATATATATATATATATATATGATTAATGTGAGTAAAAGTTTGTCTCTTAGATGATTGATGTTACCTTCAGCATCCCGACTCCAGAGTTTCATAGGCGAACCTGTCCCTCCACTCTTCAGGAGGTATCTGCAATTTACTGCTTATATTTTTTTTAAAATTTTTATACACATTTAGTACTGGTGTAAATTTTTTCTGTATCCTCTTTGTTTGTGTGTGTGTTTGCCCGCGCGGTCACGTGCGCCAGTCTGCACGCATGTGCATCGTGATCATTTTGCCCTTTTCTTGTTTTTTTTTTTTTTTATCTGTGGCAGACTTAGTCTGCTTTGATCTGTCTCTAGACATGTGACCAATTTTTATTTATTTATTTTATGGGTATTTTTTTTTTTTTTTGCTAGGGAAGTTATATTTCGTTTATTTACGTTTTTATATAAATTAGTATTAATGTTCAAGCAATATATATATATATATATATATATATGACACCAATGATGTTAATGCTTAAATGATAAATACTTATACATATACGTGCTCATACATACATTACCTATATACACACACATACATACACACATATGCATACATACACATATTTATATATGTTCACTAGCTTATTATTTCGTTTTTCAATTGGGTTTGGTGATATCATAATTATTATTTTTAGGAGGTTAGATTTATACTTAAATTTATTTATTATTATTAAAATTTATGAGCATATGTATGTTTTCTAAGAAGAGCGATAAGTTTTAAAATGCACTTTTAAGAGTGAAAAGTACTTCTTGAAATTAAAACTGAAATAAAATTTCAGTTTTAATTTCAAGCTAATAGATTAAATTTAATATTTTCAATAAACAAATACTTTGCTGTATTTCAAATTGAATTTAAATTGATTGGAATAAGATTTTTATCATCTCTCAGAAATAATGTACTTTTCAGAAACTTTGAGAAAGATTAGCCGATTTAAGGTTTAATCCAATTTCAAACATTACATTTAATTTAAAATATCACAGAAAAGCATTTTTAAAGACGGATGCGGGTGTTTTTGTGAGTTGAAAACTAATTGGAACAATTACTTGATGAATTTAACTTGAACGTCTTTTTAATATATATTTTTTAACTACCCAGTAATCTTAAAAATATTCTAAGCAATTTAATATTTTATTGAACTTTCAGTACTTTGACTTTTAGTCTAACCTACGGAGATGCTTGTTGAGAAAATGTTACAAAATTACTAATTATTCTAATTAAAATTAAAAAAGAAAACAATTCTTGTAATAATTCATTGTCCATCGAATTTTTTTTTCTTAAGAAAATACTGTGTATAATATATTTTATACATAAAAATCAATTAAAAGCTTTTATAATTAAATATCTTAGCTTTATTACATTTTTATTTTACTATTCAGAGCAGATTTTCTGTAAATGGGAGTCCTGTTTAATGAAAAAATTGATTTAAAATCTTCGAGGACTTGTTTTTATAACGAATATAAATATTAAGCACTACAAAAAATAATTTTTAGAAAAATGATAAAATTAAATAAGTAGTGGGGTTAACAGATGTAAAAAAAAAACACAAATATTTTCTAAAACATAATAATAATAATTTCATTCATTTGTGAATAAGCAAATTTTTTGATTTTCGCAAGAATTTCCAACTCAGTGCGTTTTGCACCGTAAAGATGTTAAAAAGTAACTAATAGTAATTTATGGCACAAGGTTGACACCGGTGAAATAAAATGTTTAACTAAAATTTCGTAGGTTTTAAAAAAGGATTTAAAAAAATCTTTACATAAAATATCCTTTGATCTTTCCTCTTAATAATAACAGATTTTGACGATAAAACTTAGGTTTTAAGTTTGGGACATTTTCTTTTATCATGTAAGCTTATATTTTAGCGAACATTTTGGATGTGTGTGTGTGTGTGTGTGTGTGTGTGTGAGAGAGAGAGAGAGAGAGGGTGGGGAGGGAGAGATACAGTCGTGGCTCTGAAAGTAATGCCTCTTATATTGGCTCACAGCGTGAGAGATAAATATTGGCGGGATGCCATAAATGTTAAACCTGCTCGACAATAACCCATCATTTTTTTTTTGCCTCGTTACAGCTAGCAGCTTTGCGTCATTATGACGGCTGACATGAAAGTACTTACGAAGCAAAGACGTGTCATTGAAGTCGAAAAAAAAATGCAACTATTGTCACTGATTGACGCTTGCTGAAGTTTTATGGAGATCAAAGAATGTTTGTGAGTACAATTATTCCTTGGGTAATGCGTTTCAGTATGTATGACAACCTATATTGTCAACACATACACGTACCTAAGCAGTAAACAAGTGCAATATTGTTCGTTGCTGATAGAAATGCATAGCCAATAGTATTTTTTAGCTATTGTTCGTCCAATACAAAGCCAATGAGCCACTCAAAGTATATGACCACTAAATGTGATTGTATTGGTGTACAAGGAGGAAGCGGAAGATACATATTATTAAGGATGTGTAGGATAGATATCAGTTTAAACTAGACTTGAATAGGTTAAGGAGTGTAGTAATCGGGGTAGCATCATTTTTGGAGTGTCCCACAATATAGCCATTCTGGAAAAGAAGCTTTCTGAATAGAAATTCCATCTTACCAAACAAATATGGGAAGAGAATGAGTCGACTCTGTGTACGTGGCCTGGTGTATCCTAGCCGTGAATGTCTGAACTGGTGGAACCAAGCAATGTAGTTTGCCTGAACATCTGCCTTAAAAATAGCAATAGAGTAGCGAGAAGCTATCAACATTTCATCTGTGAGAGAGGGCTTGTCGGATGGTAAACAATTCATCACGCATAAGGCCGCGTAGGCGCTTTTGAAATTTGTTGAGGCTGGATGTGGCAGCAATACTCCGTTTCTTTGTCTGATTTGGCTCTTGAGAAGAAAAACTTAGGTACTTTCTGAAGTGGTACAAGGAACCGAATTATCAGGTCATCCCATAAGTTCTGTCCGAATTTTGAATAAAGAAAACAAGTGACTAAATGTTACATTTAATTACAGATTCAATCAACAATGTATTTTCCCTGATTATTTATGACATCATTCCATCTATTAACAAGCTTACTAATTCCATTACTGTAAAATTCTTTTGGCTTTCATTCGAAGAACTCACAAATGTCAGTTTTAACCTCTTCCTGTGTTACAAAAGCTGTTTCTTCCAAATGATTCTGTAAGCTACGAAACAAATGGTAGTCTGAAGGAGCAAGATCGGGAGAATAAGGTGGATGAGGAATTTTCTCCCAACCAAGTTCTTCGATCTTTTGTGACGTGATTCTTGCTGTGTGGGGTCGCGCATTGTCCTGATGAAACATCACCCCTTTTCGATTAACTTGAGCAGGGTTTTTTTCCTCAATGCTTGGTTCAAACTTTCTAATTGCTGACAGTATATTTGAGCATTAATTGTTGCATTAGGTGGTAAGAATTCAAAATGGATTATTCCTTGGCGATCCCACCAGACTGAAAGACGAACCTTTTGCCCATGAAGTTCCCTTCTCGGCTGTGGCTGGGGTCCTTCCCCTTTACCAAGCCACTGTTTACGACGCTTAACATTTCGATAAAAGATCCATCTTCCGTCGCCAGTCACAAGTCTATCCAAAAAAGGTGAAACAAGTTGGCGAGAATGGAGAGAAGAGCAGATGTCAACTCTGGATTTGAGGTTGTTTTCAGACAATTCATGAGGCACCCATTTTCCAAGTTTAGGAACTTTTCCAAGTTGTTGAAGATGACGATGAACAGTTGTATGGTTTGAACTGAGAACCACTGACAATTCCTCAACTGATAAAGCAGGATTTTCTTCAAGGGCTGCTTTAAGAAGCTTTTCATCAAACTCAACTGGACGTCCGGTTCGATCTTCATCTTCAACGGTGAAATCTCCACCTCTGAATTTTGCAAACCATCTTCTGCAAGTTCTTTCATTCACACATTCCTCTCCATAAACTGAGTGAATGTTTCTAGCTGCTTCGACTGCTGAGTTTCCTTTCTTGAACTCATAAAGCATTATGTGCCTCAAATGGTTCTTGGGTACTTCCATGTTAGCAGGGTTTTAATCAAACAAAATTTAATTTTATTGTTCTCTGAAATAAAATTTGATCAGTTTAAATGCATCTAAACATAAAAATAATGTTCAGCCCCATTAGACATAAAATACTCTTTAAATTTCGTTCATTTTAACAAAAAGTTAAAATTCGGACAGAATTTATGGGATGACCTGATATTTTCCAGCGTATATACGAGTCCCACTTGAGACCTAACAGACATTCCAGTCAAGGAGTTGCATTGAGAGAACAATCGTTCTTTATGACTGGAGAAAACTCAGGATTTGTTCTGTGATGGACCATATTAGCTTTGTTTTTGTGGTACTGAAAGTTATAAGCCAATCCCTCTCCCTGTGCAAACAGGGACAGAAGAGAAATCAGCTGCCAGACTCTCATCATTTGGATTTATTGTGGTACTCCCATATCGTTTGCATATATATATTTACTAATCGTGCTGACTGGAAAAACAATTTTGTGACTGAAAAACTTGCTCTATCCAACGGCCGCATTGCGTTATCTGTATCTTTTTGTAGGTTTTTGTAAAAATAATTAAGAGGTGTGCCTTATATTTTGAAAAGAAATTTATTATAATGAGGCGGGCTAGGAAAATTTTAATTTTTTTTTTTTACTCGAGTTTAATATAAGAAAAATTAAAAATAAAATAAAATGATATTTATATTTGATGCAGATTCACATGGTACGGCGAACGTCGGACAACTGTAGCAATGGAAGAACTACTGATTATCGAATGTGGTATGCAACAGCGTCTTACGTCACGTGGAATAAATACGTGAATGTGTATTATATTGCATACAGAAGTTGAAAATCACGAGGAATTACGCGTGTCCCAACTGAAAATAATAACGATTTACTGAATTATATATTGAATTGGAAATGATCTTTTATTTTTAAAATTTAAGT
This sequence comes from Acanthosepion pharaonis, assembly GCA_903632075.3. Classification (NCBI taxonomy): domain Eukaryota; kingdom Metazoa; phylum Mollusca; class Cephalopoda; order Sepiida; family Sepiidae; genus Acanthosepion; species Acanthosepion pharaonis. The sequence goes on from CAHIKZ030000320.1 coordinate 2,301,442, forward strand.
AACATTCATAGGTTTAGTTAGGGTAGACATACAAAGCTTGCCTGCCTAGACAGTACGGCCACGTTATGTGCACGTGTGTATGTTTTTAATGAGTCTTTTTTTTTCTCTAGCAGATAAAATTCGGATGAAAATTCGCACTTTTGACATGATAGAAATATTTGACAGCAGCCCCCTACTAGGAGTGTGTATATTTTTAGCCAAGGCAATTCTTATTTTAATAAGTTGTTAACTATGCAGATGGAATTTGTATTTGAAATTTCCGGGCACTTTCCGTGACTTAAAAAACGAAAAAAGAATATTTAACTAGCCAAGTCCCTTGGAATTTTACTCTGATAAGAGCGTCGTGATAGACCGGAGGGGGTGCAAACAGTGAAGTGAAACAAGAAGCAAACAAACCGTTGAATTAATGGAAGAATGGTTGAAAGGGAAATGAGGAAAGCAAATCATGTGAAGTTAGTGAATAATAAAAAAGAAAGAATGAAAAATTCCATGCAAATTTATTCCGTGAAAATGCAAGAAAATGGAGTTTTGAGAGAGAGAGAGAGAGAGAGAGAGAGAGAGAGAGAGAGAGAGAGAGAGAGAGAGAGAGAGAGAGAGAGAGAGGGAAAAAAAACACGATAGGGAAAACATGAAAAAAGAAAATTCCTAGCACCACCTTGAACATAGTGTTAGGAAAATCTTAGACATGTCTCTGAGAAATCTGAGAACCGACTTAGGGATATGTTAGAAGCAATTCATTGCTTCTACGTCAAAAAATATTAAGAATTGCTTGCAGAATTTTTATTTTTTGATATAAATTAAGTTTAACTGGGGTGGGGAATACAGCAGGGCCGGAGTAAAGGATCAGTAGGTACAAGCATATGTCGAGAATGATTTAAACTTTGCACTTCAGGCCAAAATTGCAGTGGAAGGCCTTTGTTTCTGGAAGAACTTGAAAAATAAAGATTTGGAGAAACACTTGTAGGAAAATGCAACAAACAACAAATGTTGGAAAAACAGAGGCGAATCAGTCAAGAATTATTGAAGAGAAAACAGTTTTTCAGGGCCAGTAAGTTACTGTAATGCTACAAAGTGATGTAGAATGGACGGGAAGTTCTGCTACATCCTTAAGTAGAACTTTCCATACCTGACACTTTTCAAACTATCATTTCTTTGAAGAATTCATCGAATCAAAAGTGGAATCCTTCTTTTTTATTTGAATACATGTTATCGAAAAGGTGTAAAGTGGCAGAAAGCAAGGAAACAAGATTTTATGCCTGATTATTCTATGAATTTATACGAGTAACCGATTTTGTGAAAACAATTTGTAAACTTTTGCATAGTGTCTAATCTCCCAGATATTATTATGGAAGTAAATTTTCATAAAACTGACATTAAACAACTGCTATTGGTAATAATTTTCAGGATATATATATGTACCATAAATATGACATGTAAACTTCATCTTATAATATTTCATTTTATTGTAAATCTTTATTTGATAGTAGGACATTCTAGTATAAAGTACGAGAACTGTTCATATTACTGCATATGAAATTATATAATAGTGTACTTACTGATATTTACTTTTTAATTTCAGATATAAAGAATGCCATGAATCGTAATAAAGATATAATATTAAAAACAAGTACAAGATATTGTAAAGTTATCAAGTGACTGGAACGCAACATTGGAAATTGAGAAAAATGAACACAGAATAATAAAATGAATGCAATAATAAAAAATATTGACAGAATAAGGATAAGAAAAAATAAGTGGCTCTAAAAATGTCACAAAATGAACTTTGAGAAATATAAAATGATAACAAGCAAGAAAAGTTATTTATTCAGACAGAAAATTTGAAGAAGCTGATTTTGTGAAATGTAAACGGAGAGAAGTGACGTTAATAAAATTGGCGAAAACATAGCAGTAATCGAACTGCACACTTCAATTGAATATTAAATGAAATGCATAAAGTGGACAAACAAGTACAGGAAAACTGATTTCGAAAAAATAATTTTTTGTAAAGCTTATGAAGCGGATGTCAGAACTAGATGTTGGGTTCTTCATGAGATTAATTAACCAACATGACTTAGAAAACAACAGAGGTCGATCTTTTTTGAATGGTGCAAGTCTCAAGTTCAAACGAAAGAATATTTTCTTCCAAGGAATTTGGAAACGGCATACTGTACTGCTTGGCATTCGCACCGGAAGCTCCAATATGTACATTTCAGAATGTTTAGGTGCCAATCTGAGGACAGGGCAGAGGATTTGGAAACAGTTTGATGATATATCCTGTTAACATCACGGTGTTTGGAGTAATCACTAGTGTTATGCCGCTGTTCATCTTCCCACAGAGCCTCAGACTTAACATGGAGGCCTACATCAAGTACCTTGGGGAGGTAGTGCTGCACTGTGTCAAGAGAGTGGCTGCTGAATGAACCTATGTCTGGCAACAGGACTCTGCACCATGCCATACAAGCAGGAGAACACGGTCATGGCTGTCAGACAATTTCTCCGACCATATCACCACTTACATCTGGCCACCTAACTCCCCAGACTGATTATTATGTGTGTGGTGCAGTTGAGCAAAAGATCAACAAAATTCCTTGTAATACCAAAGATAGACTGAAAGCAAGAATTATGGCAGTATTCACCAACTTAAACAAAGAGACCGTCCAGAAGAGTTGCAAGAGATTCCGAAGTCGTTTGGAGGCCATGGTTGAATGCAATGGCGATTTTATGGAATAAACTTACTCTTTAGTATTTGAAGATATTTTTGTGTAATTTTGGTAAATATATCTTTTAAAATGAGATATTAGTATTATTTTTATTTTTGCGTAATTTAGACGACAATTGGTCCATCGCACCCTGTATATCAGTTACTTAGGTAGCGAGAATTCATTCCAAAAACTCTCATTAAAATCAATCGACAAAATCAAATTTCATAATATTTATATTTTCGATCATTTCTAGTCATTAACAGAAACGTTAATATTATTAATGTCAGATATTTTTTTTAGCTTTATCCTCTTATTTTTATTATTATTATTATTTAAATATGCGGGTATCGGATACAAGTGACATCATGTGTAGAACAGCTTTTCACAATATGCAAGGAATATACTTTAAATAAAAAAGAAATTAGTCCCTTATGAGTCACAAAGGACGAAGATATTAATGTCTTCTCCGTGGTAAATGATATTGTGTTTAATGTGGATTGTATTTTCTTTTTTGTATTATGATAACTTTAAATATTTTGATCTACTAATATTTCTCTTTCATTAATAGTGATATTTTGGTTGTTTGTATACGATCTACACTAAGTTTCGGTAAGTGACAAGTTAACCTGCGAGAGAATGCAGTGGTTTTACGATAAATATAAGAACTTCATGTCTTTTTTTTTTGTATTAGTTCATAAAAACATTGTTTTTGCATAAGGGATTAACCAGTTTCCGATTCAATGGCAATGATTAAGTTAATTTTTTTTTTTTTGCAATTAATGATAAATCGTAGTAATTTATTAAAAGATTAAGTAATATGTACCAAAGGATTATATTTTAGTGGATTCTCATATATATATATATATATATATATATATATATATATATATATATATATATATATATATATATATATGTATGTATGTATATACTAGCTTAAAGGTCGCTTTATTGAGCGGCATTTAAACTAGCTCCTGAAGAGGGCTCTTGATACTTCATCGCAATAGGTAAGGAGGAGTAGATGCGATAATCAACAATAAAATGCAGAACTCAAAATTGATCGCTGCATTTAAGTATTGCATTAATATTTAAGCTTACCTTTTAAAAGTTCAACGATAATTCTTCTGCTGCCACTTAATTCAAAGACAATTTGATGTACGTTAGTCCTTACTTTCCGTACAAACAATTATTTTTATTTCATGGTTGACTTTCGGTGGATTTCGCAATTAATTTCGATTATTCCAAAATTTATTTCCAAGTTATAAAAACTGTTATCGTACCAAAAAATTAGTCGCAAAAAAAAAAAAAAAAAAAAAACACGTAAAAAATCTCCGAAAACATTCGCAATAATGAAAACTTGTGAAGACAAAATTTTCCACCAACTCTTGAATTTGGTTTTCATCAGAGAAAGTTTTCCTCTATCGAAGCGTTTTGCACCGATATAATAATCGGTTGTTGCAAGGTCAAGAGAATATGACGAGTAGGGTAGAACAGATTAACCGAGTTCCCAACTGTTTTCTCGTGTTATTCTTGCTATATGTCGTCTTGAATCTACGCTGTGCGCTATTATTAACTTGCAAAATTATGGTATGTTAGTGTTCTCCAAATTTATTGTTAACTGCCGTGTATGATTAGTAATTAAAATGATATATTTGTCATTAAAACTAGTTTCCAAAAACGGGAATGTCTTATAATCCACCCTAATAGTTTAAAGTAATTTTTTTCTTTTTAATATGGCTCATCTTGTATACAGATACTCAAGAATGTAGTTTTTAATTTGGATCTTACATTTGTCATTTATTTAGAAACAAAGTATTCAGTTTTTTCAGTTTTTTCAGTTTTTTCAGTTTTTTCTAGCTATATGGAACCATCACTTTTTTAATGGATATATTTAGAATACGTTTCCGAAGCCAGAACATGAAGAATTCGGACGTTTTCTTTAAATAATTAAAAACAATTCTTTTTTAACAGATATACACAAAATTCATGATATAGATATACAATGTGAGTGATTATGCGTAAATCAGATAGATAGAACTCGTTAGCCTATGAGAGCTGTCCATTTAAGACAGGAAACAGGAACCTTTTCAACCTGAACAGCTATTATTTCCTTTGATCACTGTTGTATACACATTTCCTTCCTAGTCACAACCAGAGACCTAAGGTTAGAAATGGCTTCTTGATAAAAAAAAAAATGATCAGACCCATTTTATATAAAGCTCTTCGTAATGTGTAAACTGTAATTATGAGTAAAACTTTTGGTATTTCTTTTAGGCATTGGCTACCAGGAATCTTTTCAATGTGTCTATCGGAACCTTTTCCAATCAATCCAAGAGCTCCAAGTCCAACTGGAATTATTTATGTTCTCGTGTGCAACAATTTTGAGATTTTCATTTCAAGATTCTTGTATTTTGATAGATTTTGAAGATCTTCAAAGATATATTACAATCTGCAAGGACTGCCATATCAATAAGAAAGCGCATTCTGTTCTTGTAGTCTTTGATCACGACGTCTGGGCGATTGATTGTTCTGCTGTGTCTATTGCATATTTTCCAGTACAGATATTGGCCCACTCTATCATGCCGAGTTTTATAATCACTTGATGCTAACACTGCGCATCCTGATACAAGATGGTCAATTGTTTGTGGATATTTATCACAGAATCTGTATTTCGGGTTAACACAATTTTTTCAATATGTGTGCTCGATAATTTCTAGTTAGCAAGAATTGGTCCTCTGCAGCAAAATTTAAACCTTCGGTTTCAACTTTAACCCTGCACTACATAACCACTGATAGGTAACGAGTTTGTCTACATCAGCTTGTTTGGTACGGCACAATATTGGTCACGATGAGGCTTATCTTGGTGTCGTTTCTGCATTTGGTACATTGCTTTTATTTTCTTTTTAGGTTCTTTGCTGCTGCAGTATTTGCACTTCTTCACCGACTTGAAATTCCCTTTTGAATTTGTTGGCTTTTTTTATTACTGTATAAAGTTTCTAATTTCTTTCATGTTCTTTGACAAAGAACATCATACAGTCTTCGGTAGTTTTCACGTATCTTTAAAGACCGATTGTTGTGGTTTTGTAAGACAGTTCTTGTTGAACTAATTTCCTGCCTCCTTCGGTTATAGACACACATACAAAAGATCAGCATCAGCCTTATAATGATACATACGGTGGCAGCTGAGAAGCTGTCTCATTTTGACATCCATTCACTTAATATCAGCTATGGTCCAATTAAGGATATTGAAACTGTAAGCGTTTATGACAGCGGAACAACAACAACGACGATCGTGACCGAATGATTTTAATTAACATCTGCAATATTATTGTTGTTCTTAGTAATATCTACTTACAATTTAATCGAAATAAACTGCGATTTTTCGGGCTTAACCGTTTTATTGTTTCTTTTTCTTTGTAAAATTTTCATTGCGATATAAAAAACACCCCCCCATCAAGTATTGGGAATTATTATTATTAATTATTTTTTAATTTCTTATTATTATTTTAACACCTACTTTTATTTGACTAATTTCTTAAGATAAAAAAACATTTTACGGATTTAACTATAATAAATCATTATTATTATTAATGAAGGTATAATGATTTCCAGTACTTGAATATATGTAGGGGAGTGGATTTTTTGTATTTTTTTAATCGTAATTTTCTTACAGAAAAAAAATACATAACGGGAAATGAGTTAAGCGAAAAAAAAAATGCAGTTTATTTGAATTAAATTATAAATGGATATTACTAAAAACGATGTTCTTGTTAATACGAGTTTTGGTTTTGAATCTTATCTGAAATTCTTTCAGTGTCATAATATGTAGCTTTTATTTTAATACATGATTGTAACCTTCGGTCAGATAACTTTACTCTATACTTTGATTTAAAAAAATTCATTTACGAAAACATTTGTTTTTACAAATAAGTTGACCTGAATATTATACAGAATACTATTCAGAATTGAATTCCAAATATTAAAAATAAGTTTTTCTAGTTTTGGTATCGTTTAAATTTCAGTTCTTCCTTCGAGTTTGGCCTCTTTTGTCTTTTTTGTATATTTTTTCTGTTTTGATGCCAACAGTTCCATATCAATATATATTTGTTAATTTCCATACCAAGTATAAACTGAATTCTTTCTTCTGAATAAATTCATCCCTCCGAAAATACGTATAGATTTAAGATATTTCAGTGTTAAAAAGTGCTTTTACTTTTTGAAAATTTGTAAACCTTTTATTGAATTCATTTTGCATGCTTAGGCTAGCTTGCCATAACTTTTAGCGATGTTATTTCTTTTGTTAAAGTTTCTAAGTGAACGAAAATGAACTAATTTAGCGTTTTTTAACCGTTAAAACCTCTTCTAACAACTGAAAAAAAGTGTTCCCTTTTCCTTCAAGAGTTTTTGCTAAGCATGTTCACTATAAAATGTAACTTTTCCAGCCAATCAAGATCGTCCAGTTCAGGATAGCTACTATCATTGCCATTGAGAGTTCATACGAATTGTTTTATGCAAGCTGTAAATCTTTTGAGGACATCACCATTAGAAAACTATCGGACGTTATTATGCAGCCATAAATCTGTATAAGTACAAAATCAACCTCTTCTAGTGATGCACAGAACTGTCGCTGATTTAGACCTCAAGTGATCATCAGGTTTACGATTTTGATAACAAAACTTATAACCTTTATGCATTCAGAAGGGAAAATTTGAGCGCAAAGAAGATCTTTCATTGGGGTGTTTTGAGTGGTGGTAGTGGGGGGTGGCAGCATTTAAGTCGGGAACGCAATTAAGAATTAGTGCACATCATTTTCACAGAGGAGAAAGCAAATGATTTTCTAGGGAGTGGAGGACAGGTCGCCCAGGCACCCTTTAGCAATAGTCCTCGTGCAGAATGCTTCGTGGTGAAAAGGAAGCAATTTATGAGTACGTCTAGTCATAAATCCATTCTTTATCCCTTACATAGAACTCCATAAGTGGCAACTGGAACCAAATATTTAGAGACAATTTCTTTGTCTTTCAAGCAATCCAAAACAGCCTGACAAATATCTTTACCCCGTGTTTGTCTTCTAAATGGTATTAATTCAATCAATTCTTTCTGAGGGACATTTATAATTAATATATCCTCATAACAAGGCGGTCTGTTCACCATCATTTGCATCAACTGACTCATCGCAGGCAACTGAATATACCGAAGCAGAATAAATGTCTTTAATTTCATGGTCAGTAATAAATGATGCCATATTAATAGATCTTTCTTTCATTATTATTATTGCCGAGAAATTTCTTTGATCTTATTAGTTTTATAACTCTCTATATATATATATATATATATATATATATATATATATATATATATATATATATATAGACAGACTGTTTCACAGCACACAGCTCTTGTCTCACTAGACGTCTGAGCTCTTCAGTCTGGCTGAAACGTCTGATTTGGTAGCAGTCAGAGATCCTAGCCCTAAGCCGTCGGCATACGTCAGAGAGAAAGAGAAATTTTATCGTTTTCTATACGAAATACGCCAGCGGCTAAGAAAACTCAATTCGTACTTGAAGAGTAATGCATTCATTAAATTTCCCTTTTCTCTAGAGTGCTTTATCATATATATATATATATATATATATATATATATATATATATATATATATATATATATATATATATATATATAAGTGAATATTGAAGTCAACATTCTGAGACGACAGACTGTTTCATGCTAGACGCAATGGGCAGGCCGATGATATATATATATATATATATATATATATATATATATATATATATATATATATATATATATGCATTATTTTTGTTGAAATCAGAAAATAAATAAATAAATGCTTAGCAATTTTTAGAACGTTTTATTCATATATTCTTCAAAGTACCTGCACCCAATTGGTAACAGACGCGGCTCCCGCAGAAATATCAATTGAATTTAAAAATACACTAGGTTTAGAACCATGGTCTACGATGGCTAAGCCTAATAGGTCCACCTCATTAAGCATTCGTTAATATTCTAAGTTGATATCCTATAATAACGTAACCAGTAAATTCAACAGTATTGAATCTTATTAAATGCAAAAATCTTAGAAAAAAGCAATATTTTCTCAACTACTGCCAGTCTAAATTGGCTGACAGTTGTCCGTTCTCGATCATTAAATCATGGAAATCCATTCTTACCTTATTTTATGTGTCCTTGCTCTTCAGGGCGTGGGCGATTATGGCTCTCCACATTTTCCTGTCCTTTGTAGCTCTTAGTAGGTTTTAACTTTTTGCTATCTCTTCTAATTCTTGTTCTGCCAACAATGTACACAAGCACATTAGGCAGGTTATTCGTTGTTTTTCTCTGTTCTTTTTGCCTACACTATGCCTTGTGAGTGTCAAATTCTCCAAGCCCTCTTACTTCATTATGTGTACTATGTAATCATTGTCAGCTCTGTAAATGTTAAACGAATTAGGCACTGAAAACATCCTTGTTACAGTTTCTGGTTGATGGTGGAGATGAAAGAAACATCAGTAAACCGAATATTGGTTGTATAAAAAGGTAGTTGCCATTTGAGCATAAGAACATTCGCATGTGCGCGAGTGCATATTATATATATATATATATATATATATATGGGGGGGTTGTCAATGATAAAACAGAAAAAATACTTCGTAATGAGTTCCGTTCCTAGAAGAAACTTCACGAAAGTAATAATAGTTTTATTGATGGAATTTTTGTGAAAAACTGGTGGAGATACTACAAACACCGGTTATGAACATAAAATAATTTCTAACAGACAAAAATTCAATAAATCAATCCTTTATCCTTGTAGACTAATTTACCAGTTAACAAATGCTTAAATCTAGAAAAACGTTAGTAAATTAAAAAAAAACAAAACACCCCACTACCGATATATAAAATGATAAGCATTTGTTAATTTATTACAAACCAATGTTATTTAACTTTCGATAATAATTTTTATAAACGGAAAATTGATTTACCGATGGGATTGCCTTTTAGTGATGTATTAGCGTCTCTAGTCTGGTCCTTGTTTGTGATAATAATAGTAGTGAGAAGAGGAAAATTAATTTGTTGGTAATGTACTGAATCTAGATTTTTCAGTTTATCACCTGTTCTTACAAAATACTTAATACAGAAACAATATGGGATACGTAAAACTTTTACAAAATAAATAAATAAATAAATAAATAAAAAAATGAGTTGAAATTATTAAAATCTAATTTCAATAAAATGCAGTTAATGTTAAAAAAAATCAATTTCTCAATGTGAATTACATTCATACCGCCAACGAATTTGTTCTTGGGAAATAAAATTCTTTTTTTTTTTTTTTTTTTTTTTTTTTGATGACGCCGGTTTATCGTCATAATATAACTTTTCTAAATTGTCTTATATATTTACCATTCCATCGGATTCTTATCCAAATTTATTTTTCTTTCTTTCTCTCTATATATTTAAAGTGCGCGCAGTGAGAAAGAAAGAAAGAAAGAAAGAAAGAAAAAAGAAAGAAAGAAAGAAAAAGACAGTAAGTGTATGTGAGAGTGAGAGTGAGTGAGAGAGAGAGAGAGAGAGAGAGAGAGAGAGAGAAAGAGAGACAGAGACAGAGTGAGAGTGAGAGTCAGAGTCAATCTGCTAGAGATAGTCTACTTGGAAGATAGTTACGCAGTTCCCACCGGCACCAGTCGTTCATATTCAAGGATAGCACGCATGATTTCTTTTTATTTGGAAGATTGCTTATATATATATATATATATATATATATATATATATATATATATATATATATAGTCTATTCCCTATATAATTTTATCAAAGACATGGTGAAGATTTAAAAACAGCTTCGATTTTCGCTCAAATGCTTGTTTTACTTGCCTCGGGGTATTCTGAATTTGCAAGCGAGGGTCAAAAGTTTCGGACGAAAATTATAAGAAAAAAGGCATTGAGCGTCTCGGAATTAGAACGGGATAAAATTAATACATTTTTCTCGTTGTTAATATCTCGCGAGAATTGTTTTCGTAGAGGAAAATGAAATAACCTTTGTACGTGAATGCACACAATGAGTATTCGGCCTGAAATAAGGAATACCTTTGATATTTACATGCAATTTCTTTTTTCCAGAGGTATTCGTATCATTATTCTTGAATTATTTTTTTTATTAAGAAACACAAATTTACCAACCACAAAATACAACTTGTACTTTTATGCATGTTGATTTTATTCAAGTGTAATTTAAAGTGTTAAGCATGGAAAGTCGACGATTTCATTGGTAGTCTGAAATATTTGTAGAAATTAAACCTATAAAAGTAATATTTGTTCAATTTGTTAAAAGACTAGGAACTTTTGAAGGTAAAATCGAATATCCAATTCTTGAACCAAAACCGTAGTATAAACCAGGTAGCTATTTCAAAATATTTCAACGTCTGCAGTGAATTACGAATTAGTCTCGCCAGACATAGTTTGCAAGTTTATAGTTTTTATTTTTGATATTTACTAAGCTTAGTAGTAACAGAGATAAAATATTCCATGTGGGCGTAATTTGCATTTGTAGCTTAACTTTTTTATCGTAGCTCGGACAGCAACCACTAAAGACCGTGGGAAATATGTAACAATAACACAAATGAAGGTAGCTCCCGATGAAAATCAAACTCACTACGATAGTAATGTTCGATATGATTAAACCATTGTGTCTGTTTTCTTTTATATCATTTTATAGAGTACTTTTAAATTTTTTGCTTTTTTCTATAATATGTAATACATATAATGATATTATATATAATTATATTATGATATACATTATACATAATGATATATATTATATATAATGATATTATATATATATATATATATAATGACATTATACATATAAAATTATTTTATATTTCAAATATTAGTTCTTCAAGCGATCAGTATTTCTTAACCCTTTTTTTTTTTTTTTTACTTCAGAGAGCACTTGTAGAAAAACAAAATTCATTAAATTTTAATAAAGAAAAATTAATCATGAAATTTAAAAATATGAAGTTTTGGTTTAGCATTCCCAAAGAAGATTCACTTAAAGAGATTTATGAAGAAATTGCTAATTTTTCATTTTTTTTTTTTTCTAGGGAGGCCGATAACAATTGATTTAAATCCTGGGAAAGCAAATCTTCAGGAAGGCAAAAGGGAAAGGATTATCCACTCCTTCTTAAAGATTAAGGAATTTTAGTTTAAAATATCAAATGACAAAGACTTGACTCAGACATGGAAGCCATGTGCTTCGTGTCTCCAGCATTTTTTTTTTTTTTTCAAATAAAGATTTTTTTAAATATAAAAATAGTTCATAAATTAATTTTCCGTTAACTTGTGGCGCACCTGGCTACTTTTCAGGGCGCATTAGTGTGCCCGGGTGCACCGGTTGAGAAACGCTTCTGTAGATCATAAAGAAGGCAATTCTTCATCAAAACCTATAGACTGGTGCTACAAAATCACGAAAAGCCCTGTCAAATAACAAAAATTGTACCATTCTTCGAAGAGCAAAAAAATTGGTACAAGGAAAAATAATGACATAATGAAGATGTTGACTTTCCAGAAATAAAGAAAATGTTAGGAAGGAAAAGAGCGATAGCAGTTACTGGATTGGGAAGTCTAATTTCCTGAAAATCTGGTTTTAGGGGAACATTTTGTAAGTTTCAGCCGATAGTAAAACTAACTGTTCGCTCAGATGTTTCCTGTATGGAAACAGATAATTTCACCGTGACCATTTGAAGAAAAAAAATGCAATTTCTACGTTGTATTAATGCGATCAATTTACGTCGCATCGTTCCATTTTGTTTATGTGTGTATCTCTAAATATCATTTTAAGATTTGTGTCTTTTTCGGGTGTTTAAATTTTTTGAATACTTTTATTTTTGTAGTTTTCTAACATGTATGGAAACATTTAAGATACATAAATGCGATCTTATTGAAGATGAATAAACACTATTTTAATGGCATTCTAGTCCATGAGTTCAGACTTAATCATTACACTGCCGAAACACGTCAACAGTTCTTGGGGCTGGAATCAATTTTGGAACGTTGGTTCCAAAATTACACTCCTGGTTACATCTCTTAAAAGAGTTATAATACTCATAAGTCATCATTCGATTTCAGTAATGAAGAATCTAAGGCATCTGTGGATGTACAACTAGAAACAAGTACTCGGGTTGGAAATAGCCTATACACAAACTGGAAAATATCGAGCACAAATAGACAAGGGGGAAAATGCAGATATGTGTATCCTATCATCTGACTGACGATCAGCAGCTTGAACGGTTTGACATTTGAATTTGCTTATTCGTTTAAAAAAATACCCATTTCTTGATGGTGTTGATGAAAATTGGTTCCTGTGTGATAATCGGAAACGTGGGTTTACTCGACAAACTTAATCAAACTTCTCACAAAAAAATTCACCTTAAATCCTCCTGACCGTTTGATGATACTATAATGGAGTCATCCATTATAGTCTCTTGAAATCAAATCAGACCATCATGACAGAGACCTGTTTACATAATTTGGAACTGATGCATTTTAGTCAATATAATAAAGTGTCCTATCCTGCTACAGAGTAACACAGGACCTAATGCTTCAAAAGCCACCAGATTAAAAAATTGCCTCACCCTCCCTATTCATCGGGCTTATACCAATTACTACTTTTTTCAGGCCTTAGATGCATATACGTGCCAGCAAGTGTATATCAATACAGATCAGAAGGAAAATTATTTTCGGAAGTCTGTCTATTGATTTTTATAGCGAGAAAATAAATCGATTTTAATAGCGCTTACTTTGACTAATAAAATTGTGTTTCAGTTGATTTATGATGTTTTCAAGTTATTGCTTAAAAACAGCCATTTATTTTGATGGCTTTACTATTTCTGCTGCACAAAAATACATACGGTAAATATTTGAAGTCTACATTTCGGGAGTACGTGATGGGGTCTGAGCTTAATTTCAATGACATTTGAGACCCAAAAAACTGTCTACTGCGCTATGATTGTCGTTCACAGATTGTATGAAAGATTAGAGTTCACAATGGTGTTTATTTGGAGGCCTTTGGGGTTTCAAGCCCAATCATCATCGGCTACAATGAATATACAAGATGATGCAGAGTTGAAATCTTTTAAAAGGCACAACCGAAAGGAATTGTCTTTGTCTATATACATGGTTCTATTGCAAGTCATCTTGGCTTTAAATTGCCTCCAAAACTCAAGAAAATAAATAAATTTTATATCAGACTGTTGTACTGCAATCTTTCTAATTATACTTCAAGCGATTGTAGCAAACTCTTTTGTATCTATCGTAAGATGAATATTAAGTTATTCAGTTTCTGTAGCTGACCGTCTCAAAAGACGCGTCTCTTAATATTTACCATATTGTTGATATGCAGCTACACAAAAACAACCAAAATAATATTATTCCTTTTCTTGGTCAGCGTCCGATAATGAACGTCACAAAAGCGTTGAAGAGCATTCATAGCAATTGTTTTTCTTTCATCTTCTAGTCCTGTAGAACTTTAATATAAATTTGAAATATGTCAAACTTAGAACAAACTTAGACAAAATGACACTTAACATCTTTATATTAAGAATTTAATGGGCTTTTTAATCATTATTTGTATTAGAATGACAATAAAGTCTGTGTTTAGGTAGGAACACGATTATACAGGGTGAAGCAAAAACCTCACACCATAGGGGTTAATTAATTAATCATGTTTTACTTTTAAATGTCTAATTTGTTTTGAGAGGTCCTATTAAGTGGCCACCGAGATCACCAGACCTCACACAGATGGATTTTTCTGTGGGGCCATTTAAAGTCAGTTGTTTAACAGATGCGCCCAAGAAATATTGAGGAACTTAAAGAAAGAATTAAATATAAATTCAGTAAAATGACACGGGGAAACTCTCCGACGAAACTCTCTCTCTCTCTCTCTCTTTCTCTCTCTCATGCAGGCACAGAATTGAAATGTGTTTTGAAAAAAAGAGGACATTTTGAATAAATAACTAGTAAATAAAATTTTCATGTGTAATTATACTTTTAATAAATTATCCCTGTGGTATGCAACTTTTGCCTCACTCTGCATATAGAACTTTTTAAAGCCAATTATAATTTTGTGAATGGTGCAAATCAAAATATTTAGAGTTTTCAGTGATACTGGGACGATACAAATAATATAAAAATTTTATAATTGGCATATTTTGTTCCCAGAGAAATTTATTTAATCTGGAAAAGACATATTCTAGAAAAATCATACGCTACCGAAGTCCTTAATCTACTTACTGTGAAATGGTTTAGGCACTAGGCCGATGTTACTGTTGTCTCAATGAGTCGCTTCAAATAAAAAGCAGACAAAGAAAATAGGCCAATCATCAAATTTTAATCTCATTTGTATAGCCTCAATGTCAGTGAAAAACCACAAATATTTTGATTTGAGACGATTCTTTGAAGTATAGATTGTTTTAAAAGATGTAAATATAAGAGTTTTCTTACCAAGATATATTCTTTTTTTGTCATTCTAGTGAAAATAATGTTTTGTACTAGAACTATTTATTGCCCAACAGGTTGACAACATAAACCATTAAAAGCCTATAAAATTATGTATAAATAAATGTTGTCAATCACTTTAAATGTTTTCCAACCCGATGAAATATTCTACACGACTATTCTGGTTTAAGCCTAACTTTACTTGTCAATAAACCATGCAGTAAATTAATAAATTGTTAATTTTTTGTTAGTTGTTGCTCTTTTAATTCCTTTGCCGATTTCATGCTTTTCTGAATCCGCCCTAAAAACAAACACTTTTAAATCTTCTTGGACCCTGTTTAAGTTTAAGTCTTGCAATAACGATATAATAATGAGGTACCTAGTGAACTCCCTATAGTAATGAATTGGTCAGCAATAAATTTAATTAGTGTTAATTAGTAAAAATAACAAAATATTTATTTAAATTACATTAATCTGTTTTGAAATTAATTAAATATTTTAAAACATAAAATATTTTAAATATAAGAATTAAATTAAAACGGTATGTTCATTAATTTAAAATATTATTCAATAATTAAAACCAATCAAAATAATGAAATAAAAATGCAAATATTTCGGCAAAAGATTTTTTTTGCTCTTTGAAGATTTCATAAATATATTCTGTATATATTCGTGTATATTCAATGTATACACCCAAATTTCAAAGCCACACTTTTCAGATCGAACTATACACAAGAAGAATTTTGGTTAGGTTGAAATTCCATGTACAATGAAAAATGCTTGCAGCAATTATTAGTTTCTGATATAATAATTATTCACCAGAAACACTGTTGTGGTAAATAATATTTTATTTCACTTGACTTGAAAATACAGTTGACTAAAATAGAATAATTTTGCTGAAACTGTTTTTCATTAAGTGGATTTTTCAATAAGCCCACATCACTACCAAATATGGCACAAGGTCAAAGTTTAAAGTGGTTTTAACAGCAGTAACGTGGAAAAAATTCTCAAGCCCCCCTCGGCACTACCTCTTTTAGTGGACGCACAGTTGCCGGGTGATGATCGCAGCCCTCTTCCGATGGAAAGATATTACCTGGTGGTGGTGATGGGGGGGTGGGGTGGGTGGTGTCTCCTAGTGTGCCTGGAACATAATATTATTTTGAAAGTACCCCAGCCGAAGCCAGGGAAGTATTTAATACGTTTCATTAAGTATTTTAATAATAAATACTAAACAATTTTTTCTTTAGGGTCTGAAGAATAAGGTTAAAGGTGGTCAGAAAATTGGTTAAATATTCCTCAAAATATGGTGTTTTGTTGTTCGATGAAGAATAGGGGTGCATCTATACGGAAGATATACATATAATAATCAAGGATTTTTGAGTTCAAAATCAGCGGTTAACCTATACATGAATTTCAAGTGTGATTGTAACTTCTCCCGGGTAGCATTAGCCGTTGTTAAGTAAGTGAATAAATATACCTATTGGACAGAAATCCGTTTCGGGTCATTTGATAGTAAAACTGTCACATGTTATAATGGATTCCAGATGCGAATAACTCTTTTCCGAGACATAAATCAGCTTTTTTGTTTTTCAAGATACCGACATCAACTTCTACTTTAAACTCTCTGACCCCAGCGTCTGTATTATAAGTTTACACCGTTTTAGTACGTTAATGTGAGGTCTGGCCGTTCCATTGCCCCGAAACTGATGGACCTGTCGGCTGGAAAGGATCGTATGTAGAGAAATACAAAGTAAAAAGCTTCGTCAGAAGGAATTCATAAAACATGGCCCATGTTTTGTGTGATAAATTATGTCAGACGCTGGCAAACTGATTGATTGAAGTTAAATTTCACTTGAAAGTAGGCTTCCGAAATTATTCCTTTCTATTTCGTGTGTGCAAATAAGCATGAGGGTGTGCTGAAAAGTTCTCGATCATACACACTGTTCAGAATATTGCCAAATAATCGAACAACAAAATTGTTTCTTGAAGCTCTTCTTGCTCAGGCTGAGAATTTTTCAGAAGCCACTCGTATATATATATATATATATATATATATATATATATATATATATATATATATATATATATATATATATACACACACATACATATAAGTGTGTGTATATATATAAAATAAGAAACGTATATCAATTTAACATGTTTCACTTTAAAGCTTTTATTAAAGTTTTCTTTCAATCTCTAACGAAGATTTAAAAGTGAAACATGTTGGATTGGTATACATTTCCTGTTCTTTATCTTATCATCCTGTCGCATTTCGATCCATATTTGGTCTTTAACTTATATATATATATATATATATATATATATATATATATATATATATATATATAAATTCTTGCCTCACTACAGGTGACCGGTGAGGATATATATTTAATATTAATATATAATTTATAGCTCTGTTATTTTACATAGAAAATTATTTTATTAAAACCAGCGCTCAATGTATATTTTATATATATATATATATATATATATATATATATATATATATATATATATATATATATATAAAATGGCGAAATCGCAAACAAAATTTTAAAGTTCATTAACCTACGAAAAAAGTGAGATTAGTATAAAAGTACTTTAATTCAGTCATCCTATGGAAAATTTTGCTTTTAGTAAAATCCAGGTAGTAACTTGAGACAAAAAAATTTCGAATCAAACAAAATTTTAAAGATACAAACTTTTGCTAATTAATTTTGAAAACCAATTTGATGAATGTTCAATAAATAGAGTAATGTTCAGTTGATCCCGAAAATTTGTAATGTTTTAAATCAAATACAGTTCAATTTATATTACAATGAAATCTAATTTTTTATTAAAATGGGTCGCAAACAAAAATAAATGTTATGATTCTTGTTTTTTGAATAAATTCATTTCTTTAGTTATATCCATCTCATCAGACGGACTACATTCTACATTTTCACAAAATGTAGTCTGATGAGATGAATATACCTATATTCATCGAAATAAATATGGATTTTTAATTTTTCCAATGTATTACACACACACACACACACACACACGCACACACACACACACACACACACACACACACACACACATATATATATATATATATATATATAATCAATTTTCCCTAAATAAGGTGATAATGTCATTTAGACGCAAGGAACAAAACAAAAACAAGTACTCCAATTTAAAAGATTGTGTGTGTGTATATATATATATATATATATATATATATATATATATATATATATATATATATATATGTAGAGAGAGAGAGAAAGGGAAAGGGAAAGAGAGAGAGAGACTAAGAGTATTTGAGGATATGTGATTGTGTGCCTGAAGTTATGTGATAATCAATTAATGAACTTTTATCTTTTCGGAAAATCAATGACTAATGCATGAGATGAAACGGCCTGCTGGATTTGTTGCGATACACGCAAAGCCCAGCGATGTTGAGATTGCACGTTTTCTGGAAGACGCCAGGTCGTTTGTGAACAAAGTTCCGATGGAGTTGGAAGCCCCCCCAGCGACGATGTTGTCGCCTGTAGCGAAGCGCAAAATTCATTCATTGCATTCGCATAGAATCAAAACATCACAATTCATATACCAAAAGCAAGTGAGAATTTTTTTTCTAAATTTTAAATTCCCAACGTCTCTCGTTTCCTGCGCACGTGTAGTCATATCAACATAAACATCACTTTTAGTCCGATGATATCCTCAGGGACGAAACGTGTCACACGAACACTTTTGCCACTTTCTTATACATTTTTCCTTTCTAAACAGTTCTTTTTATATAAAATGTCTTTATCCAATATATATATATATATATATATATATATATATATATATATATATATATATATATATATTGATAATATATATATATATATATATATATATATATATATATATATATATATATTTAAACACATTTCATTAACTAATGTAGACATCATATATCTATTTATTTTTATACTGATCTTTCTTTCCTACCCAAGTACTTTCGATCTCTCTCCTCCAAGATCATCGTCAGGGGTAAATCTTGGAGGAGATCGAAAGTACTTTCGCCATTTGAAGAGAACAGCCGATTTTGGCAAATCGAAAAGTTCTCATTTTGCACCATGACATCGCAAGACCGCATGTTGTAAAACAAAACGTACAGAAGATTAAAGAGTTGAAATAGGACTCCTATCCTCCAGCACTCACCTTATTTTCCAGACATGTCTCCTTCCTTCGGATTTTCATTTCTTCCAATCTCTATAGAACAATTTAAATGACAAACACTTTGACTATGTACAATTGAAAACTACCAAGCTTGTAGAACGATGGGAGACAGTTTTGAAAAAACAATGGAGAATATATACTTGACTAAGAAATGTTTTTTGTGAGGTTGTTAAATTTTGTTTTTAATTTTCTAATCGGGCGCGAACTTTGATTTAATATGTATTAGGAAAATCTATGACAAACTGGAAAACAATTTTTGTGTGACACATTTCGTCCGTTCGGACTTCATCTCACATTATCATAATTTTGGTTTAAAAATGCTACTTGAATTAAAATAAAAAGCAATTTACAAAGACGAAAATGTATAGAGAGAATGCTTTAAACACTAGACTATTAACAGTAAATTTACGTTTAGACTCTTGCAATATTTAACCTTTCTTCGTAGATCTTCTATTATCATAATGGGAGATATTTAATAACAAAATTGATGGAAACATGAGCAAAAAGAAAAAGAAATAAATGAAATCGGCGAGACTATATTCCTAAAACAAATATTTAAAAAAATAAATTAAATTAAAAAATTCCGCGTCCCCTCTTCTTCATGCGCATGTGTAATCACGTTTATGTAAACATCACTTTAGTTCGATGATGATATCCTAAAGGACGTAATACGACACACGGAATTTTTACACTTTGTCATAGATTTTCCTAAAATTGTTCTTGTTATATATCCATAGATAAATTAACTTATGGAATAAAAAAGTCAACTGACACAGAAATACGAACAAATGAACATAAAACACGGTGTGAAAGTTAATGGTAAAATAACTTTGTTTATATTGGGGGAAACGCTTTGTCCTTTTTAGTTCATTTTAAAAATTAATATAACTCTGAATAACATGCTTATAAATAATAAAGATTCGATTATCATAGTCGTGATAGATCTATCTATCTATCTATCTATCTATCTATCTATCTATCTATCTATCAATTTCAGTCACTCAATCTAGATAAGTGACAATTTAATTCCGCTGAGTATGATGCAAAAAACGTTAATTCATTTTCGTTAGTAACAGGAAAGTCAACGAATCTGGGCTTCACACATACACACACACACACATACATATTTTATATTGTATGTGCAGTACTTGCCGGAAAGCGCTCAATATCAGTGATAGAGCTAACATATTTAGTTGTATGGATGTGAGTTCGTCTGATGATCGAAAAAGCGTGAAACCCACGGTCACAAATTCACATCCATACAAGTGAATATATATATATATATATATATATATATATATATATATATTGTCCGTCTCTAAGCATGTGTGTGCGCGTGCGTGTTTCATTGGGTGTGTGCGTGCTTATACATAACAAAAAGATTTTTTTCCCCCGTGATAAGTCGAGACAAAATGTGATAAGGGAAAAAGGTAGAGAAATGAAAATAAAAAAAAAAGGAGAAAGTCTCTGAAAGCGAATTTGCCATATAATCTCTGGGGAGAGAGTAGAATGGTTCGTGATGGTATCCGATAAGCTTCTAGATAGCCGAGAGTAAGGGTCACGAAAATAGGAGAAAAGGGAGTTGTTGTTCAGGATTTACGACAAGAGGTGAGTTTAAAAGGAAAAGGGGGTTGTGGGGACGGGACACCACGTCACGATCAGGTTTCTATGGTTACGTTTGAACGCACTGACCTTTTCTGGGTTGTTCCATTTTTTTATTCTTTTGCTTTTGTTTTCATTGGTATTTTATTGCTTGTCTCCCCCCCCCTTTACACCGCCCCTTTGGGGGTTTATTTATTATTTTCGTCCCTTTTTTGTCTTTGGGAAGTGGTAATTGTTAAGCCTTGTTTTATTTTACTTACTCTTATTTTGTTTGGTGCTTGTCATGTGTTTTATTGAGGCTATTTATTTATTGGTACGGTTTTATATGTTTCCTTATTTTACAATGTTCAGTTCAGACTGGTAAACCCTTTCTTTTTCGTTGTGTTTTGCTTGGCGAGCGATAAGAGACGAGGTCGCCGTTTGAAACATGGGATCTGTCAAATTCTATCGCAGTACTTGGCTATCACTAACGAAAAATTATAGCCTGTTTTGTTTCTTTCATTTGTTAAAAAAGACGCCAAAAGGTTAGATCGTAATATGAACAACGACTTCTCACATGCTTTCTTTGCCTATTCTCATTGTACATGCTAGAGTAGAAACAAATGAATTTTTGTTGAACATGCTATATTTTCAGAAGTGTACTACTTGCTATTTAGTTACAGGTTGAACCTCACTAATCCGGCATTATTACAAAGTACCGTGATGCTTAATATAAAAAATAATTATTTGATTTTTGATTGATTAAGAAATATCGACATTTTTCTCTATAAAGTTTAAAATGTAAATCATTACGATAATTTTTTGGTTATAGATAAAAAAAAAAAAACATCATTACACTAGCTATTTTCAAAGGTAAAAGAAAAACTTATATTAGCCGACGTGTTTCATCCCCTGATGGACTTTATCAAGGCTTTTTTTTATATAAATACAAGGATTTTATTTTGCAACAAGTGCTTATACACAGAAGAAAAAAAAATTTTTTTTCAGAATTTTTAAAGAACGCATATATATATATATATATATGTGTGTGTGTGTGTGTGTGTGTGTGTGTGTGTGTGTGTGCGTGTTTCCGGCTAACTGAAAGTCAAGGTAAATTATGGAGGATGCTAAGTGATGTAAATTAATGTGTAATATAAACGAAAGTGAGAAAAGTAGCTGTTGCTGTTGAATTTTTATAATGTAATTAGAATTTACTTATTTTTATACATACATATGTATGTGTGTGCGCGCGTGATGTGTGTGCGTAAAAATTCAGATATAAATAAAATATATCTGTAAAGTATAAAGTCAATATAAATAAAGGCAAGCATAAAAAACTATTTATGTTGATAAAGTACCTCAGGGACTGAAACATGTTGGTAAAGAAAAGTTTTCCTTTTGTCTTTATATATATATTAATAAATATACATATTATCCCTCACCAATAGTACTGAGTATAGACTGACCGTCATATATATATATGAAGCAGATTATCACAGAATAAAAAGGTGTGTGAGGAGCTAAATCAGTTGTTAATTTTTAAATATTCCTGATTCTATATTTTTCCATCTGATCCTCTCATAGAATGAACATTTTTAAACCTTTTATACTTCAATCTGCTACTTAACAATTCTTTTTTTTTTGTTTTCATTTTCAATACCCATTTTTTTTCTTTTCACTTGTTCATATTTTTGGGAATGAGAATTATAGATTTTTTTCAGCATATAAGACTTCAGCTAATGTTTTGGGAAAAAGCGTAACATGAACTTTTTTTTCATTTATTTTGAAAATTAATGACTTTAATGTTTTAGACAAATGATGCAGCTCATCAATGGCATTGTCATTTTGGTTAACTATTTTTTTTTTTCAGTTTCAGCAAAAAAATTGAGTGTTGATCATTCCCAGCCCCTCACCCCCTATAGAACAAACAAGGTAACAGAAAATGAAAAGTATTTGGCTAAATTAGATATTAAGTTTTAAAGATTTTGGATTCTATATTTTTTTATCAGATGCTTTCATAAAATCAATATTTCACGCTTCTGTTTATTTTCTGGAATAATATATAGAGACTCTTTTTAGCATATAAGAGATACATAAAATATTTAGAAGCTAAAATCCCATAAAGTACCGGGACATGAAGTTTTTAGATCTATTTTAGTTTAGACCAGTAATAATTTGCCACAGATGATAGAACTCAGCACGGGAGCATTGTTACAGATTTGAGTCAAATGAAGACAAGTGTTTCTGCTTAATTCTCAGTTTCACGAAAAACGTTTGTGTGTACTTGGGACGGCTAGGTAAATCTCCCCAGTCATCTAACTTCCGTGGATGTATATATGACGGTGATACAATAAGCTTGTAGGCTGATATATAGTTATTAGCTGAATTTAAATTCAGAAATTTTTAATGTATAATATTCGATCTTTGTGATTAATATCCACCACTTAATTAATTTGCATCGATATGGTTTCAACCTTAATGATGAATTTGCACATCAATATATATATATATATATATATATATATATATATATATATATATATATATATATATATATATATATATATGGGTACATCCCCAAAAAAGCGATAGCTAAGGTTTAAAAGGCATTTTAAAAATGAAAAATCTTTCTTGAATTTTTTTATTGCAGTTTTAATTCAAAACTAATAGATTAAATTTAATATTTCCAATAAACAAAATACTTTATTTTATGTCAAATTGAATTTAAATTGATTGAATTTTTTTGTTTATCACTAAAGTGGTCTATATTGAAAACCCATTCATCTATCTATCTATCTATCTATCTATCTATCTATCTATCTATCTATCTATCTATCTATCTCTTGCTTACCAGTCAACTTTGAACTTCAATTTAAATTCAATGTCAATCATTATCTTATGTATTCTTAATATCTGTTCTTTTATTGTTCTCTCTTCTTAATAGTGTATCTCCCCTATTCTTTAACATTGAGTAACCCCTTGCGTCTTAGTGGGCTTATCGCCTTGCCTTGCTTGGATATGATATGATATGATATATATATATATATATATATATATATATATATATATATATATATATATATATATATAAAAAGAACGAAAGAAAGGGATGTATTTTTTATTAGTCCGCAAGATTTTATCACTTAAACGTTATTTTTAAGTCAATAGACGAAAATAAATATACTGTTTAATAAATAAACGGAGCATCTACTCTAATCCACTAAAATAACGCTTAAATAATAATAATAATAATATAACACCTTTGTAATATATATATATATATATATATATATATATATATATATATATATATAGCACATTCTTTCTTTTCATTTCCTTTTTCTTAATCTTCACGTTTTCAATGAAATCTTCATACTTTTTCCGTCATTTAATTTTGTTTTTCCCTTTTTATATCAACGTTACTTCTTCATCAGTACCATTCTCCTTTTCAGTCATCCATTTTTGTCTCTACCTCAATTCCCGGCTTCATTTCTCCTCTCCCTCCTTTTTCTTCTTCATTTCCTTTTCCTTCTCCTTTATGATTTTCCTTCAACTTTTTCTTTTCGACCATTTATAAAATCGCTCTAAATGTAGAAACAAATACTGAAATATTCGAACCGAGTTACCAATCTCTGCTCCATTTTCTCTCTATCTTTTTCTATATCTATGTCTTTTTCACTTCGTCTCCAGGCCCTAAACTAAAGCTAAAACACTATTTCAGTCATATAAATCTACCTCGCAAGGATTATTACAAGTTCCATAATCCTGAACGGCTCAAACCCGGCTTCGTCATAATATCGGAAGATATTCCTTGTGCACTGAAAAGGAGAGAGCCAATCGCTTATCCACACACATCGCTTCATATATATATATATATATATATATATATATATATATATATATTCTAAAATTATTATTTCAAATCCGTTCATCCCCAAATTTATACTGCGTATCAAATGACAAATTGACTCCCGCCAAAAATCGCTGGTCAATTGATTATCGACTAAAACCAATCCTCTCAAGTAAAGGAATTCCGACCGGCACTTTACACTCTAGCGTTTAGCGTTTGTGCTATTGTCGAATTACATGTTTTGTGGACTTATATCACTTATCAAGAACTTAGCAAAAGTCTTTATAGACATCGGAGATAAGTAGTTGCCATCCTTACTTTCAAAGCTACTATTGTCATCTAGGATTTTCGTTGCCGGCCAAAGACCAATAATTCTGAATAGTCAGTGTTGCATTCTAAGAATTTTGTCAGTAGAACTACAGAGAAATTAAAGGATAAATAATCTTTCTATATTAATATATACATAAAAATATATACATACAAAATATACATTAATATAGACACAAATATACTTATATATTGTATATTTGGGTAGCAGTCTCTCTTTTATGCATGTTTCGTTGAATATGATAGACAAAGAATATTTTGTAATCTTTTTAATCAATGTTTCTAGTGTCCTTATAATTTTTAATTTTTAAAAGTAGATAGGTTCACCTAACGTTTGCTTCACACTCCTCACTGGTCTTTTGAACGGAAGTAGAAGTTAATCACTTGTTCCCTGATTAGGATTGGGTTTCCGGTTCCTTTTAAAGCCTTTTCCTTATGAAACCCTCTACCTCGAGTGGTTCTTTGGCTTTATAGAGTGTAAATGTTATTGTAAAAACGGAATGTTTAGAGGAATTCTCCATAGTTTTCATTGACCCGAACGCATTTCAATAATTCTTTCGTCATTTTCAGTGGGTGTTTTTATTCTTTTCGTGATAACGAAGATTATTAGTATATTTGTGTTATTCCTTTCCTCTGCTGTGTGAGAGTAACAGTAAATTAATTCTTAGTAGAGTTCAGTTTCAAAACACAGCCAGGGTACCCTGGTTGCATTCGAAAAAATAAAAGCCCTATTCAAAGTGAGTCTAGTGTTTTTAATTACACAACGCATATATTCAATGAAACACACGCACACACGCACACAGAGACACTCACACTAACATACAGACGCACACACACACACACACACACACACACACACACACACACATATAGTAATTTTTAAAGTATTTTTATCCGACATTATTTCGTATAGCTATGAAACTATTGGGTACACTTGTTTGAATTGATATTCTTAATTTTCATAAGGTAGTATTTTATTGTAACCTATTTATGTACAATACTGGATCATATGTCCTATAGGTGAACAATTCAAGCAGAAAAATTTAATATAAATGTATCTAAATACTAATTAGAGACGTCATAATAGATGATTTCATCTTAAATAAATGAACAATATTTTGCGGCAATTTTTAACAACAACGTGAGATTTTTCTCGTTAAAAAGTTGTATAATTTTAACACATTCAACATTAAGGATTAAAAAATAGTGATTTTTATATAGTATTTTTCGAAACTTACGAAGGAGAAAATAATCCATGGATTTGGACATAATAAAAACAGACCTCCAGAATGACAACAAATTTTGCTTTCGTTCACCTAAATAAAGCCTTTGGTACAGTCTTCTTCTGAGTCTTCTACGCCAATTTCACGAGGATATGCTCACTAAAGTATCTGTCGGGGGATCCTCATCAGAACAATTCAGTATGCATACGGGAGTTAAACAGGGCTGTGTTCTTGCTTCCATGCTCTTTAACATCTATCTGGTTTCTGTGCCTCGTCTCTCTCAGTTACATATGGAATCCAACGACGGAATACGTATCCGACATCGCTTTGACGGAAGCGTCTTCAATGCCCGACGTCTCAAAGCTAAGACACTGACCTCTACCATTCCTGTCTATGATCTGCAATATACCGACAATGCTGCCATAGATTCTCATGAGGTACTCTCACTACAACAGTCCCTGACTTCATTGCATGAGACTTATGCTCGCCTTGGTCTTGATATGAATCCAAATAAAAAAACCGGAAGTCATTCAAACAGCGTTTAAACGACGTGATCCAGAAGCCCGGCTAAACATTGACAACGTTTCATTGTCTAATGTTAACTTATTCATCTAGCGCGGGTTAGGGTTAGGTCCAATAATCGACACACTGATGAAGACATTCTCCGGCGGATAAACCTCGTCTCCGCTTCCTTCGGACGTCACCGCCTCCAGATCTTCACTAATAGCAACATTCGACTCACCACCAAGGTCGCTGTCTATCGAGCTGTTGTTGTTTTAACACTGGTCTACGGCTGTGAATGCTGAACCCTGTATCGCCGACAAATAAAACTGCTCGAGACATTCCATATCCGCTGCCTTCAGCGAATCGTGTGCGTTATTTGGAGGGATAAAATCCACCCACATATATATCAAATATGTGGTGCAGTTTAATTTATATTACAATCAATCATTCATACAAAAAGTAAATTAGTAAAGTTAATGGCTTTCATTAACTTTCTAATTTACTTTTTGTATGAATGATTGATATATATATATATATATATATATATATATATATATATATATATATATATATATATATATATATATATATCGAAATAAAAGTATAAAATTTAATATTACCGGGAGATGAAAATTTCTGTTTTAAATAATAAAATCTCCGTGAAGCCTGACGAGCGGGAGCGAAACCGGTTTCGCTCCCCTCGTCCCTTGTTGTTGAGTTGTTTTTTCTATTATTTAATTTTTTAATATGTCTGGTAATATTAAATTTTATACTTTTTTATTTCGATCATTAAATTTTGTACCTATCGATAAAAATACAAAAATATATTTATATATATATATATATATATATATATATATATATATATATATATATATATATATATATATATATATATATATATATATATATATATATGCATGTGTGTGTGTGCATGTGTGTGTTCGTGTGTTTCTAGAATGTATAATAGCACCCGAAAACAAAGTGGAAATGATAAGACAAAATGAAAAAGCTTTTAAACGACGCGTCAGAATTAAAGACAAATATCTATGTGTAATGAAAATTCGTTGTAATTTTACGGTTCTGATTTTTACCGAAAGGCACATTCTTTTTATTAAATTTTGTTGAGTGTGCAGGCCGCTAGACAAAAAAATAAACAAAGGTTTAAAAACAAATGAAGCGTCTACTCAAATACGTGTATCCGTTAAAAATAACGTTTGGAGTAACACACACACACACACACACACACACACACACACATTCATAACCAGTTTAAGTGCATGCTAAAAATATTTAATCATTTTTGTTTCTTAGACATTAAATTACGTCCTCCATAAGTTACCTTGACTTTTCAGTTAACCTAATATATATTTATGAGCGCTCTTAAATTTAATTTTTTTTAAACTAACGACATTTTTACTTTTGTTTATAAATACTTGTTACAAAATAATATCTTTACATTTGCCTTGATAAAGTACAAAAGAAGACGAAACGCATCGGTTAAGTTTTCCTTTTGTCTTTATCTATCTATCTATCTATCTATCTACATATATATATATATATATATATATATATCAGTCGGGTTTCGATCCTGGCTTGAGGCAATCGGATGTCTAGCCACACTTATGAGCTGTGATACAGCGAAACAGTCCGATGTGGATGACAATATATATATATATATATATATATATATATATATATATATATATATATATATATATATATATATATATATATATATATATATATATATATATATTATTTTTGGGAAAGTATCCATGAAGTGATAACTGCCGACGACAAACTTACGTAAAATAACAGATTAATGTAATATGGAAATGAAGTTCAGATAAATAGATATAACAGGAATAACAGAAGGTGTCGGAAAACAGAAAAGTTTCTTACACACAAAATATTTTAATAACAATATAGAAATCGCACAACACACATGAGATCATAGAAAATTTAAACACAACAGTGCTAAGCTTATAACAACAACCCAACACTTTTGTCTAGTGAAGAAAATATTAATAATCTCGTTTGCAAAATAATATTAGTTACTGAACAAGAGATAAGAGCTCGTTTCCAAATGGTTACAAGAATAAAAAAGTTCCTTCTACGCTACCTACAACCACATCAAAATTCTAAAGACCGAATAGCTAATAAATTAAATCTAATAAACTTTATTTCAGATAGCAAACGTAAGAACAGAAGAAAGTATAGAAAAATAATAACAAATGAATCAAATATATGCATTAAATAAATAAATTCAAAATCACGATTACAGTCGAACATTATTAAACAAAAAACTTGAGAAACCTTTTTTACCTTCCTGCACGTTACATAAGCCAACAATGACCTATATAGAGAGCTTACACGACGAGAGCTAGTGGTTTGATGAACTCTTAAGACGTGACACCGACAATCTCAATGAAGTGTTGATTTCTATGTCAGCACTATATATATATATATATATGTGTGTGTGTGTGTGCGCGCGCGCGTTAGATAAATGTTAAGAATATCAGGACGAGTTAAAGTCAGTGACAAGTTACAACACTTTCGCTATTATCGCTTCTTTTGGTTGTACAAGAATAATCATTATATCCCAAATTTATTTGTTACATTATAGAGTATCAAAAATTGACAAATCGGTATTATTTCAACGTGCCATATAAATGTATATTCAAGCCTGTTTCTTTTAGTCAAACTTGAAGCTCGACAATAGATATTTTCGTAAATGCATGGACATTGATATTTCATTCTTTTTAATTTTTTTAACTTTTTTCTTTATTAATATTTTTCTTAATCATTTCAACTTAAGCACGTCGATGTTGCCACTAAGACGTAAGGGGTTACTGGGAGTGAAAGAGAATGAGAAAGGACAATAAAAGATCCGACTTCGGGAAGACAGAAGATTGCAATCGACGTTGCATTTAGATTTTTTAAAAATTGTTGGTGACAGGGAAACAAGAAACTGGAAGAGCCTTCCACAGGCGAGAAAAGGAAATCTTCGAATAGAACTTATCGTTGCATTTAGCTAATTCAACACTAAAACATTGATACCTAGTTGTCAATCTAATAGTATGTTTAAATTCACGCATTCAAGATACCAAGGAGGAGAGATTATTAAAACAACTGCCATGAAAATATTTATAGAAAAGTCAGAGTGAAGTTACGTTACAGCGGTGAGAAAGGGACTAAAGTCGAGATGCCAGGTCAGGACCAATAAGATTACAGATCCTTCTTTGGATTTTGTCAAAAATCTCAATATATATAGCAGGAGCACCAGACCAGATGCTCAGCAGCAACATTCAATGCACTGACGAATGGTAGATTTATACATGTGTATTTGGAATTCTGACAAGAAAAAATTGTTAAGACTAATTATGATTGAGCGTGTATATATATATTTTAATGGAATTTGTATCTGATATTATTTCTTTATTACTATAAACTAGGTATCTCCAAAATTCGCTAAAATAGACAAAAAGGCCCCAAATTTGATAAAAACAAAGTTTTGTCGTCAAAATGTTATTATTACAAGGAAAGATCAAAGTACTTTCTGATTATTTTATTAAATTTTTTAATCCTTTCTAGCACGTTCGAATTTTTTTGTTAAAATTCTTGTTTTTCTTGCGTCAGCGAATGGGTCGAAGATTAGTATTGGAAATTTAGCGTATTTTTTGCCTTAAAAACAGGTTGTTTGAAAATTCTAGCAAAAATTAAATAATTGTCAGATTTTAATGAAATTATTTATGAATTTCTTTTTTTAGAAAACCTTGGTAAAATCGTCTTTTTACTTTTACATCTGTTACCGCCATTTACTTAATTTTACAAAATTTCGAGAAATTAAAATTCCACTCTCTTCATATTTATATTAGTTAAAAGCAGGCATCCATGGAGAATTTAAATGATCAATTTTTTTGTCAAACAGAAACGTCATTTACCGAAAATCTGCTCCGAATTGCAAAATAAAAAAAAAAACGCAATAAAACTATGGCATTATTTAATTAGAAAAGATTTTAATTGCTTTTATAAATAAGATATATGAAGGACACTATTGAATAGAATTTTTTCGATGCATAATGAATTTTTACAAGAATTGTTTTCATTTTTTACTTTCATTTGAATAATTTATTAAGTTTTAAATCTTCTAAAATTCTGTATTAATTTTAGCCTTTTAGATGTTATTATTAAGTAAAAACTATATTTAATAATCATTAGTACAAATAATCAAACACCAATACTTTTAAAAGATTTTTTGCATGTTCATAAACTTGCCAATTTTTGTAGGTACACAACATTATCAGAAAATAAGAGCGATAGCTATAGTAAATTTAAAGCCAAATTACCTAAAATTCAATAAAACATTAGATTACGGAGAAATTTTCCTACATTTTTAAGATTACTGAGTACTTAAAAATTGTATAAAAATGGAGCTCACTTCATTTTCTTCAAATTATGTTTTACGGATAAAGACCCCGTAGAAAAAATTAGGTCGGTCACCACGTTGTCAGCGCGTCAACACCTTAAAATAAATAAGCAGATATTGTCGACTGTATTACTGCGATATTTCAATATTTTTTTCTAATCAGTTTAATTATACTTTAAATTAGTTAATATTTCCTCAATTTTCAGAAAAGTGTATATTTTATTTTTGTAAGAATTTTTAATAAAAAGAATTCCTTTGCGGTGAAAAACGACGATTAAAAAAAAAAGGAGCTAATCAGATATTTTAGAAAAAATAAATCTTCCTTCCAATCAATTTAAATTAGTTTTTGAAATAAAGCAAACTATTTTGCTTATTGGAAATATTAAATTTAATGTATTAACTTGAAATTAAAACTAAAATAAGATTTTTCATTTAAAAAAAATCATTTTAAACTTAGGTATCATGTTTTCTTTTGTGGTACCTACTATAAACGTTATTTTTAGTGGGTTTAGTATTTAATAATATAAAAAAAAAAACGGATAGCAAACTCAACTAAGTATACCCACTAAATATGGGGCGTATAGCAATATATATATATTTGTATGTATATGTATGCATGTGTGTGTATGTTGGGCGCTTCGACGTAGTGAGATAGTTAGCAACCTTGTTTCGCTAGATCAATGCGATTATGTAGTGAGTTCGATCCTCACTGGATACTCCTTTCTTTCGGATTGATACCACATTTATGCTATGCATAGTAAATCGCTATATTCGGATACCTCGATGTAGTGTAATGGTTAGCAAGTTTACCATCATAGATTATTTTCAACTGATTATTGAGTTCGATTTTCACTATGTGCTCCATGTTTTTGGCCTTGTGCCACATCAAAGCTACGTCTATTAAAAATGTCTGTGTACGACTGTTCAGATTGTTACACATTTAGATTTGAACGCACGTATTTTTCAATATGTATAAATGAATCAGTTCCCGATGTTGATACCGACTTTTAACCATTTTGTGCCTTCGTCTGTGTATATGTATTTAGGATAAATGTCCGCTACAAAAAGTAGATTTGGTATGCTTGTTTATCTGCAACCAAGGCACAAAATTCACACTCAAATAATCTTTTGTCTGTGACTGATAATAAAAACAAAAAAACAATGAAAGTAAGTATAAACCACATCTAGTGTCCGTTTCTATCGGCTTGGAGTTGAACCCGAATAATGCAGTTAGATAATGCTTTCTATTTATTACAAATCTCGTACTGATCTTGAGACAGTCTCCGACAAACGAATTTAGAAAGAATTCCTTGTTTGTTTATTATTCAACGATGCTTTATATGAAAGTAACCGTTCAACTATACAGACTACCACATCTTCGATCTTAACAAATATTCATGTAATCCTTGTTCATTTAAAACAAGCAATATCTCGCAGTAAAAGACAATCTCGCACCTAAAAGATTATAGGCGGTATTCATACTAATCCGTATATCAGTAGACATGAAATCATTGACCCGCCTGTAACTTTTTACATATTTTACATACTAATATTGATACATACTAATATAAGACGATGGATATCGATTTATTTGCTTATTTCATATCTTAAAATGGCAACACAAGAAGTGAGCTAAATACACGCACACACACTTATATATATTTACGTGTATATATTTACGCGCGTGTGTGTACACACACACACATACACATAGACAAACAATCACAAACACATATATATATATTTATATAATCATTTATGCATGTTTGGTTCTTTGATTAAGGTTTTTTTATTCTCTTCCAACCATTTTTTTCTTTCTAGCCAGAATTTGAACATAAATTGGCCAATAAATTCCGAGAGATTTCATCTTACATAAATCATTATTAATTTTTTATTTTTGTGGCTTAAAAGTTTCTGTCTATAATTATATATTGTTTCGTTGTCACCAGTGAACTTGTAGTGTTTTGTCATATGGTTTTTTTTTCTCTCTAAAAACCCGTAAATGAACTGAAACACTTTTGTGCTAATGTCGAAAGTTCTCGGAATAAAATGAATATACATCAACATGGTAATTTACTTACTTCCATTAATAAGGATACTAAGAAACTTGTCCGTAATTATGAGAGGATCCTATTAAAAATAAGTAGACAAAATTTGTCTAAATTATTCAATGAGACATGTCTTAATGAAAACATGCTGCCAAAATATACGCAATTTAAATTATATACAGGGGCGTACCAAGGCAGAGTGCCGCCCGGGGCCCGTATTCATAATGGCGCCCCTTTTATGGAGTTAAAATATAAATGAAATATCTTTTATGGCGTTAATGAGTACTTGAAAAACAACAAATTCAAAAATTAGCTGAACAAACGTTATCATATCTTAAACTTTCGAGCTTTTGCAGAAGCAAAGTTACTAATAGTCTATCTTCTCCACAATTTCATGTTCAGTCAAATGAGGGATAAATTGGATAAGTGATCTTGCGACATACTTGATCTCAAGTGACTTTTAATGAGCTTCAGTTTTGAGAAGCTTCTCTCTACAATAGCAACAGAAACTGTGAGCATTAAAAACAGCCGTAGAGCAATCACAATATTTGGCACTGTTTCTTGAACTTGCCATCGATAAATCCATCTCGGCCATTTGATAGCCGATGATTTGGTCATCATGTCACGTTTCACTTTGGAAGCTGCCGCTAAAAAATCCCGAAGTCGGAGAACTTCCAAAGGCAGCATCGATACGTCTAAGTCAGCAACGTATTCGCTATCGAGAATTTTAAATTTTTGCTCCAACTTGCCTTCAGTATCTTCCAGGATTGCTTGCGTACGATAATCCAGCGAAGACTGCTTGCAGATGAAACACGGAGTCAAATTGTGCTTCCAGTTAATTTACAAGTCAATCATGACATTCGTAAAAATTTCTCTTTATTTCCTGTACAATTGTTTGATATACAAAATCTTCCTTTTCTCCAGGTAGCTTTCTCTTTTTTCTAATCTGTTTTTGCATTTCCTTGCACTTTCTTTTACTTTGATTAACCGATTCAGGCACCAGCCTGACCCTGTTTCGGTTAAAGAAAATCTTGGTTGCACCCATGTAGGTTACACACACAAATCCAAACCAATATCAGGTTCTTGAAGATTCTTTTGGATGAGATTTATTTGTCCCAGAATTTCTTCCCAGTAAAACAAATGTGACATGAAGTTTTCAATTGAAAGCAAAAAGATTTCTGCATCCCCTCTCGTTTGAAAATTTTAGAAGCCGAGGTTAATGAATCGAGTGCCTGAATCACTCCTTGAAATTCGGTTTTCACTGCACGAATAACCTCGTAACGTGCACTCCAATGGGTGATTACCAAATACTTCATTGTGACCTTCACATGCGAAGATAAAATTTCCCACCGGTGATTGGAAGAGGATAAAAATGTATAAAGTCTCTCAATCACTAAGAAAAATGTAATGCCACTTGCATTCACAGCTGAGGCATGAACACCACATAAATTCAGACTTTGATTAGAACATGGCAGAAATTTAGCTTTTCCATTTATGTTACGTAGAAGACATTGATCACCACCATGAACTCCAGTCATACTAGCCGCGTTGTCAAATCCTATCCCTTTGCATTTTTTGAAATCAAGTTTCTCTTTCTTCAGTCGATTCAAAATCATCTTCTAGATATCATAAGCAGTCTTCACATGCTCAGAGATAAAACCAAGAAATAATTCCCGCAATCTCCACTTCTTTGTCTTCAACAACGACATATCGACAAATGAAACTCATCTAATCAGTATGAGAAATGTCCGGCGATTGCAAAATAATTGGCTTTTTCAAATTCGATCCAATATATTTTCCTTTACGAGTTTTCCCAAGATATAAATGAATTCATTTTGCATTTTCAGTGACAAGTACCGCTGGTTATCAGTTACTTCTTTCAAGTAATGCTTACCAATAACAGGATCATACTTGCTCAAAAGTTCAACAAGTTGTATACAGTAACCTTTATTGGAATCATATACATCTCGATGACGTATAAAAGGCAGGTTCTGTTTCGTCAGAAATTTCACAGCATCAAGTAACCATGTTAAAACCTATCTCCAACTCTGTCTTTATTTCATAGTTTGTTCTTATAATTTACTGTTAAGGGTTTTACCTTTATTAAGGGTCATTTTCAATATTTTCCATTCCTTGAAAGCTTTTTGGTAGTCAGACGATTTTTCATGTTCAGGCATTTTTTAATAAAGTTTCCAGAACTTTTGAAATCCTGGATTTCTTGCTAGACTTCATTTGCGTTGCTCTGTTTTCAGGAAGAGGTGACAATAGAAGCAATAAAGAGATTTTTATCGTCATTGCGTACAGCAACCATCTGTTATGGGACCTTACCCATAATAACATAATAGACTATTCTATACGTAATAAATAGTGCGCTTCAAGAGGAAGCAGGGAGTTCCGTCTGAAATCCCGAGTTCAATCTGAAATCTGGAGTGAAGTCCGTCAGAAGTCTGTCTGTCAGTCAGGCAGTCCGAAACAGAGTCGCGTTCAGACAATTACTACTAAACCTGATTGTTCGTACTAACACTTTCTACTTCTCTGTATATATTCCTGTTTGTAATGTATCTGTGTTATTCCATATCAGTATTTGAGTTCTTCTTTATTGGTTCTACCTTGGACTATCACCGTGGTACAAGGAACCGGACCATAACAGTGGCGACGAGCGATTCGAACTCATTCGGTGGAAAAACAAAAAAAAAATTTTTTTTCGTTTGTCACAGCATAACAGTGGTGACGAGCGATTCGAATTCATTCGGTGGAAGAAAAAAAAATTTTCTTTGCCACAGCATAACAGTGGCGACGAGGAAACGAACTCTATACACGGAGGACTTATTTTTATCTATACGTCACACATAACAAGTGGCGATCTGGAAAACCCTTAAAGATAAATAAACATATTTTTTCTTTTGCTCTCCGTCGTACGTAACTGTGGACGACGATTAAATTCTAAAAAAAAAAAAAAAAAAGAAAAGAAAAATTTTCTACAGAATATCAGGTTACACTTTAACATGGAAGATTTGAAGTCAACCATTATGGAACTTATCAAAATCCAGTTTGAACAACAACAAAGGTACGAACAAAAACATCTAGAAATGCAAGAATTATTGAGGAGCAAAAACTCGAGAACGAATCAGTTCTCTCTCAAGACGCTATTTGGATTAATATCGAAGATTTCAAGTACGCACCCGACGAAGATAAAACTTTTGCTAATTACTTCCGAAGGTATGAAGATCTATATGATTTTGACGGCAAAGATTGGTCAGACGCACGTAAAGTACGCCTTTTATTAAGAAAATTAGGCACAGGCGAATATACCAAATTCGTTGATTATATCCTTCCCAGAAAAACAAGTGAGTTAACGTTAAAAGAATCTATAAAATTGCTAACGGAACTTTTCAGCCATAATACTTCACTATTTCATTAAAGATGGAAATGCATGGAACCTTACAAAAAGTATAGCGAAGATTACGTAACTTTCGCATCCATTGTTAATAAATATTGTGACGACTTCAAATTATCGGAACTCGGAAATGCTTAATTTACGTCCAAGGTCTGGTTTCAACCAAAGACGCAGAAATGAGACGTAGAATACTTACGAAATTGGAAAATGAACAAGATCTGACACTTCAAAAACTAGCCGAAGACTGCCAGAGATGCGTCAGCGTAAAAAAACTCTAAAGACATAGAAAAATCTGGCATAGCATACATACGAAAAGTACGAAGAAAAACAAATTTTCCCTCCTCACAAACAAACCGAACTGATTTTCCCGCCACAAGAACACGTAAAACAAAATTTTCTAATTATAATCAACATAAAAAGAAACTACCACTAAGTCCATGCTATCGTTGTGGGTCTTGGCATTGGGTTAAAGACTGTACATATCGTGCTAAAACTTGTCTATCATGTAAAAAATTGGTCACAAAAGTTCTCACTATTGGTATAGAAAAGAAAGCAGAATCAGAATTACGAGGACCGACCAAACAGATGAGACTAATATAAGAAAATATGTACAAGTTGAAATGCAAAACAGAAAAGTTATGTTACAGCTGGATTCTGGCTCAGACTTAACTATCATAAATCTACAAATATGGAGAAAACTGAACAAACCTGTCATGTTAAAAACGGATAAAATTGCGAGATCAGTTACGGGGAGAAAGATAAAATTCGAGGGTGAAATAATCACAAACGTAGCATTTAACGGAATGACGAAAAAACTAAAAATGTACGTCTTGAGAAATACCGAAAACCTATTCGGGACAGACTGGGTGAAAAAATTCGAATTGTGGGATCTACCTATTAGCACCTACTGCCAGAATGTAAAAAGCTTATCAACCGAGGCAGACAAATTAAAAGGAAAACCAAAAACGAGTTTCCCCGAAGTATTTTCGGCAGGTCTCGGAAGATGCAAGAAAATGGCAGCTAATATCAAAATAAAGGATAACGTTCAACCTATTTTTAATAAAAAAAGGAGTGTACCGTTTGCGTCAATAGAAAAGATTGACCAAGAATTATCTAGACTCGAAAATACGGGCATATTGAAAGAAGTAGAGTACAGCAAATGGGCCGCATCGACGAAATCAGGAGAAATTCGAGTTTGTGCCGATTTTTCTACAGGTTTGAACGCCGCAATAAAGGACTACTACTATCCGCTACCTAGTCCTGAAGAAGTATTCACTAAATTAAATGGCGGAAAATATTTTTTCAAAAATTGATCTAAGTGAGGCCTACCTGCAGATTCTAGTCGATGAAGAAAGTTCAAAACTACTATGAATAAACACACAAGGGATTATACAGATACCAAAGACTACCATTTGGAATTAAAGTAGCGCCGGCTATTTTCCAGCAGACAATGGATACGATGCTGGCAGGACTAGAATGCACAATGGCATATCTGGATGACATATTGATTAATAGCGAAAGCGTTGAACAACACTGGCAACATGCACAAGAAGTGTTTAAGAGAATTCAAAGCTATGGATTCAAAGTGAAAGAAAATAAGTGTGATTTTTTCATGAAGGAAATTAAATATCTTGGCCATATAATAGACCAAGAAGGTAGACGTCCAAACCCTGAAAGGTCTACAGCACTAAAAAAGATGCCAGTTCCTAAGAACATAACAGAACTACAAAGTTTTCTTGGATTAGTGAATTACTACCAGGAATTCATACCTCAAATACATAAACTTCGCGCACCATTGAACGAACTGCTAAAGAAAGAAAAAGTTTGGCAGTGGACAGATCAATGCCAGGAAACATTTAAAAAAATAATCAAGACATTAACATCGGATTTATTTTTGGCACACTATGATCTTAAACTAGAGATTATTGTAGCAAGTGATGCGAGCGCCTACGGTGTCGGAGCGTGTATATTACATAAAATGCCAGACGGGACAATAAAACTTATCGCACATGCTTCTCGAACCTTTCTACCAGCGGAGAAAAACTATTCACAAATTGAGAAGGAAGCTCTAGCAATTATCTTCGCAGTGACAAGATTCCATAGATACGTCTATGGTAGACACTTTACTCTGCAGACGGATCACAAACCGTTAATAAAAAATTTTGGTTCAAAAAAAGGTCTACCGGTGTACACGGCAAATAGACTACTTAGATGGGGAACGATTCTTCTGAACTACAATTTCAGATTGGAATATTTACCAACGAAAAGAATCGGGCACGCGGATGGTCTTTCGAAACTTATACCAACAAAGACAGAGCCATTAGAAGATACGGTAATCGCAGCCCTTAGAAATAAAAAGAATACATAAGAACAGTACTATGTTGTACAGTCAGAAACCTCCCAGTCACATTGCAAGACATAAAAATGAAGCCAAAAAATGACGAATTTATTAATGAAACAAAAGCAAAAATAGCAGAAAAAAAAATGAGAAAATTTCGGACAGCTTTTCTCTATGCGATAATGTGCTACTTTACAACGAAAGGGTTGTAATCACCAAAACTTTACAAAAAAACGGATACTAAAGGATTTCCACAAAGGACACCCGGGTAAAAATAGAATGAAGTCGCTAATGCGAAGCTATGTATATTGGAAGAATATGGACCAGGATATTTCTCAAATGGTGGAAATGTGCAAGGGGTGTAATTTAGCAGCTAAAGCACCGCCAATCATACATAAGCCTTGGCCTGAAACTGATCGTCCATGGTCAAGAATACACGCAGATTATGCAGGACCAATTGACGGGTTCTACTATTTAATCATAGTTGATAGCTACAGTAAATGGCCGGGGGTGTTTCGGTGCAAAAATCCGACTACAGAAACGACCATAAATTTCCTCCACGAGCTATTCGCTCGGTTTGGCGTAGTGGACTGTTTAGTAACAGATAACGGAATGCAATTCACATCAGCAGATTTCCAAGAGTTTTGCGAAATCTATCAAGTAAAACATAAAATCTCAGCCTTACCATCCAAGATCAAATGGACAAGCGGAGAGATTCGTGGATACTCTCAAAAGAGCATTACGAAAAGCGTACGATGTACCTACGGAGAAAGCATTACAGCAATTCCTACAGGTATATAGAATAACGCCAAATAATGCGACACCATCAACATTATCACCAGCAGATATCATGTTTGCTAGGTAAATCAGATCAGCGTAAATAAATTACTACCAAGTAAAACAAAACAAGTAATACAGTCCTACACACCAAAAAGAAAATTCCTCCCAGGGGAAAAAGTTTTTGTTAAGGCATACAAAAATAATACCTCTTGCTGGGAACAAGGGATAAGTGAGAAAAGAATTGGCAATATGATGTACATAGTTCAAGGAAAAAAATTCTCACACAGAAGACACGTCAACCAAATAAGGAAGAGACCGTTACAGGATGCTAACGGTCCACCTCAAGAAGAGGTATTGGACACGATTTTCGACACATTCGATATAACAAGACCGCAAATAATGCCAGAACCAAGAAAATCATCAAGAAAAAGAAAATTTACTGAACCTTTGGAAATAGATCCAAAATTTAAAAATTAATCAGTTTGTCTGACGATCGTAAAGAGCGTGAAACCCAGGGTCACAAACTCACATCAATCCAACTATATATATATATATATATATATATATATATATATATATATATATATATATATATTGGTTGTACCAAATATACAATATAGTAGGGATGTCTCTTGGAATGTCCCGGTGTGGTTTTGTAGTCTCAGAAGTGTTCGTTCACAGAAGTGCCAGATCAAAATCCCAGGATCTCAGACATTCGCCCGTGCTTATTAAAAGCTGAGGCCAACAGGACGGCATGTCACGTGCTAGTGATCTTCCAAGCAAAAAGGAATGAAGGTGAAAAAAATGAATTCAAAAAACAAAATATTAGTTTGCCGCCCCAACAAAGTGCCACCTGTTCTCCCAACTGATTATATATATATATAT
Organism: Acanthosepion pharaonis; assembly: GCA_903632075.3. Taxonomy (NCBI): domain Eukaryota; kingdom Metazoa; phylum Mollusca; class Cephalopoda; order Sepiida; family Sepiidae; genus Acanthosepion; species Acanthosepion pharaonis. Next base: position 2,342,232 of record CAHIKZ030000320.1, read on the forward strand.
ATATATATATATATATATATATATATGGGGGAAGAGTATATATATATATATATATATATATATATATATATATATATATCAGGTCATCCCATAAGTTTTGTTCGAATTTTAACTTTTTGTTAAAATGAACGAAATTTAAAGAGTATTTTATAATGTCTAATGGAGCTGAACATTATTTTTATGTTTAGATGCATTTAAACTGATCAAATTTTATTTCAGAGAACAATAAAATTAAATTTTGTTTGATTAAAACCCTGCTAACCCAAGAATCATTTCAGGCACATAATGCTTTACGCGTTCAAGAAAGGAAACTCAGCAGCCGAAGCGGCTAGAAACATTCACTCAGTTTATGGAGAGGAATGTGTGAATGAAAGAAATTGCAGAAGATGGTTTGCAAAATTCAGAGGTGGAGATTTCACCCTTGAAGATGAAGATCGAACTGGGCGTCCAGTTGAGTTTGATGAAAAGCTTCTTAAAGCAGCCCTTGAAGAAAATCCTGCTTTATCAGTTGAGGAATTGGCAGTGGTTCTCAGTTCAAACCATACAACTGTTCATCGTCATCTTCAACAATTTGGAAAAGTTCCTAAACTTGGAAAATAGGTGCCTCATGAATTGTCTGAAAACAACCTCAAACCCCGAGTTGACATCTGCTCTTCTCTCCATTCTCGCCAACTTGTTTCACATTTTTTGTGACTGGCGACGAAAAATGGATCTTTTGTCGAAATGTTAAGCGTCGTAGACAGTGGAAGGGGAAGGATCCCAGCCACAGCCGAGAAGGGAACTTCATGGGCAAAAGGTTCTTCTTTCAATCTGGTGGGATCGCCAAGGAATAATCCACTTTGAATTCTTACCACCTAATGCAACAATTAATGCTCAAATATACTGTCAGCAATTAGAGCGTTTGAACCAAGCTTTGAGGGAAAAAAAAACTGCTCTAGTGAATCGAAAAGAGGTGATGTTTCATCAGGACAATGCGCGACTCCACACAGCAAGAATCACGTCACAAAAGATCAAAGAACTTGGTTGGGAGAAAATTCCTCATCCACCTTATTCTTCCGATCGTAGCTTACAGAATCATTTGTAACACAGGAAGAGGTTAAAACTGACATTTGTGAGTTCTTCGAATCAAAGCCAAAAGAATTTTACAGTAATTTAACAAAATTCGGACAGAACTTATGGGATGATTTTATTTATTTGTATGAGTAAACTACGCAATGTTGTTTTAATACAGATGTAATTACAAATAAACTTTAGTGTACAGTCAAACTGACTACGCCCATCTAGTTCTCACTTCTTTCCTTTCTTTAATCATCCTATATAATTATATAATAATCCCTAATATATTTCTTTTCGTTGGACAAAAAAAAAAAAAAAATATTTGTGCCTTTGTTTCAGAACATTAGAAATATTATGCTGTTTTTTTTTTGTTTTTTTGTTTTTTTTCATTTACATTAATTAGTTCCTTTGTACGTTGGTTATGCTTGTCTGCATTACAGGTGAGAAGAGTAACAAACAAATAGGTAATGTAGGAGAGTTTTGAGATGCAGCGAAAACCAAGAAAGGTTAGATGTAGATTTATAGATAATCATGGCCTACTGATCGTTTATTGTGACTAACTTATTGTTTTTTAATTTAAAAAACATTTCCTCGTCTACTTTATGACATCGTAAACCGTTTCTCTTACTTGTATTCTTAACTGTTCAGTTTTTTTCTATATCATCCATTCTTATATGTGATGTGTCCTTTCAGAAGGGGGATGATCATGGCTGTCTACAACTTTCTAACGTTGGTAGCTCTAAGCAATATTTGTTCTTTTACTATTCCCCCCAGTCTCTGTTCTGTTATCCATTTACAGAATCTCGTTAGGTTGGTGACTCGATGTTTCATGGGAAGCTATACACGACGTAATCCTTAAAAAGGTCACGTGATTTAAGTGTCGTCTGACACTTTCCTTATTTAGTTCGTTTTTTATCATTAACATCTTTACAAATCATCCCTTCAAAATTTCAAGGTAAGTTTTAAACTAAAGTACTATAAAATTTAATAATAAAATAACCATCATGATAACAATTAATAATAAATAAAATATCGTAACATTTCAGAAATTATTTATTTTTATTTCTATCATGGTATTTTATTATTAAAAATAAAATAAAATTTTAAAAATTAATCTAAAATAATTTCATATTATTTTAAATTCTATTATTTTTTCCTAAAGCATCTTCAAACGTAACTAAAAGTCAATAAAATATTAGATAATTGCTGAAAATATTATGTTAATTTGTAAAAATTACTAGATAGTTAAAAGTAAAAAATTGAGTTCACTTAAATTTCGTAAATTCATGTCAATTTTGGTCATCTACACTAGCTGTCATTATGTCGGTGATTGTCGATAACGTCAATAAAGACATTAGATAAAGAGGACCTGTTGTTAAGAAATGCTTGTATAGTATATTTTTATGCTATAAGTAAGTAATATTTGTTTCAAATCAGATTAATTTAACTTTAAATTTGCCAATTTTACTCAAATAACGTGTCACAAATATATATTTTATTTTTGGAAGATATTTAAAATCGATAATTCTGTTTTGTTTGGAAATTTCATAAAATTTAGAAAATGACCGCTTCCAATATGTATAATTTTTATTTACAAATACACCAGAATATTGTGCTATAATAGAAAATAGTAAATTTAATCACTTAGCTTTCAATTAAAACTAAAATAAAATCTTCAAGAATTCTTTTTCATTTTTAAAAATTAATTTTAAACTTTAGATATCGAAAATTCAGTGGAGCTCCCTACTTATATATATAGCCAATTAGAAAGGTGTTTTCTTTCTTTGGCCAAGTTTTGCACCAGGACTTATATATTTCTCGCCAATACAAGTGTAGTTGACTTCTTCTCTCGTGGGTCGCTATTCAATTGGCAACATAATTATCTTTTGCATACGTGTACACATGCGCAGAGTATATTTATGCGTTTCCGTATAAGAATGCGACTAGTATCTCACTTCGTGTAGGAAGAGTTTTTTCCTCGAAAACCCTTCCATGCCCACCTATTTACAAAGATCGCAGTGCAAAGTTTACTTGTGCGTAATGATGTTATATTTGAGCAAATGCTTAGCCATGAGACGTCAGTAAAATACGTAATGTGTAAATAAAAATGTGTGCATATACGTGAAAAATACAATTGGTGACTACATGTGGGCAGAATTCCGTATAATATTGAAGATATATACAGCACAAGAAGAACAATGTAGATAGTATATATATATATATATATATATATATATATATATATATATATATATATATATATATATATAAACACATACACATGCACATATGTTTGTGTGCGTGTGTGTGTCCGTAATGTGCGTGTGTGGTATTTAGTAGAAGTGCTCAATATCGGTGATAGAGCTAACAGATGCAGTTGCATAGTGACCTTCTGTTTCAAGCTTTTGCGATCTTCAGATAAAAAAGGTCACAAACGACTCCCTATGCAACCTCATATATATATATATATATATATATATATATATATATATAGAGAGAGAGAGAGAGAGATAGATAGATAGATAGATAGATAGATAGATAGATAGATAGATAGATAGATAGATAATATTAGTGGAAAATATACATACATATGCAAAAAAATACCCATACATGTATATTTTCAGAAAAAAATTCAAGAGGAAGAATCCAGGTAGAACTCAATGTCTAGGACAGAGTAAGGATATAATAAAAATTTTAAACACTAATATTCCATGGTCATAATTTATTCCATTGGAATATATATATATATATATATATATATATATATATATATATATATATATATATATATATATATATATGCCTTGTCTCTCTCTCTCACACACACACGCACAGACTAACACCCTCTAAGGAAAACTTATAGCAATGCGTTTCATTCTTTGAGATATTATTATAATGTAGATATTAGAACATGTATAATAGAAATATATACTAAGCTTAGTTTAATCTGTCTGATGCCCATGCAACTGAAGAATACAGTGTAAATAGAACTCAGCAATATTATACCAATCATTTTAATAAGGATCAGTTTGTTATTATCACGCTTCAGCAGATATAAATATATAAAACATAATTCAGACATATAATGACAACATTATCGACAAGAAACTCTTATATAACGTCTTATGAAAGTTGAAAGTAGTCGGACATCAGAAAATTCATGCTCAAATTTTCACGGGAAACCTGAAAAATAATCCCAAATACAGTTTGTTACATTCAAATATCTTTGGGAAGCATTTCCTCTTCCTTTAATTATGGTTAAATAACAGGGTAGACTGAGCTCACTAGCCTTGTGGGGATGTGCTGATCTATATAAATGAACAATGACTGAAATTCTTAAGTCGTGTGATTTGTACAATCTTCCGCAGGTTGTAATTTAATCTACTATTTCTTTTTTAATATATATATATATATATATATATATATATATATACACTCATGAGGCGCAAAGACACGCATACAGGCGTAACCACACACACACATATATATACGTAAATAGCACTGTTAAATTACATCGAACAGTAATTCTATTTGTATTTCTACCATGAGTAGAATTTTATCCCTTGTTTCCTGCTTAGGATTCGGTTTCCAGTTCCTTCTAAAGTCTTTTAACTCCCTTTCACTCCCAGTCGCCCCTTGCGTCTTAGTGGAATTATCGCCTTCTTTGGGATGAGTTGACTGAAAAAATATACATTATTTTAAGTTGAGGTTGATGAATTTTATCCTTCTATACTTACATAGATTCATATATATATATATATATTTACATACATTTGCTATATACATACTGTGCGCACACGCACGCACACACACACACATATATATATATATATAGTATAGATGTCAGCAAATAAATATATTTGTAGACATGTATCAGATACAGATAAGCAAACTTTTCCAACATCATACTAGTAATCGAGGGCGAAATTTCAATTAGCTGTTTGTGCTATTCACCATGTGATTCTGATATTATCTAAATCGCATTCTCCGAAGCGAGAGAATAATTTTTTTTTTTACGAGGTAAGGGATTTGCTCTTCCGCACTGTGTAACACCTAGCCATTTGTGTATTTGTAACTTTACATTCTTTGGTTTCTTGTATTGACTTGTTTTATATCTTTTTCTTTTCGTAATTTATTTTGCCTATTTTCTTATATATATATTTTCTTTCTTTTTGGAAGTTGAAGAAGGCGTTGGTTATAACATTCTACCTGAAATAAACTCGTTGTCTACTTTTTTACTTGTTAGACAGATTATGGGGGGAAAAGTTAAGTTTTTTTTTTTAATCGATTCACCCCAAGTAAGACGATAATGCCACTAAGATGCAAAGGGCTACTGGGAGTGAAAGAGAATGAAAAAGTTTGTTGAACAGGAAACCCAATCCTAAATAGGAATGAAAGTATATATCTCTATTGTTCAAAAGGTTATTTACCTCACCACCCCACCAATACCCGCGATGCAGTTTTTAATGCGGGGTTAAAACCGAGCCCGTGGGCTCGGGCAAAAATTCCCCGTAGACCCCGTAAAAACGCGGACGGTAGCTTTCTACCACTAAATTAATTTTGATATATATATATATATATATATATATATATATATATATATATATATATATATATATTTATGTGTGTGTGTGTGTGTGTGTGTGTAGAAATGTAACGTTGTTCCTATGAAACTCAAAATTAAAAAGAATTGTATTGAACAGTTCATAATTAGCCACGTTAATTTTATTTCATTCATTTTTGACTTATTTTCTTCTTTATTATGAATAATATCAAATTTATTTCAGTCAATATATTGAGGCACGGACTTGAAACATTGAATTTTGGATCCAGCTGAAAAAAAGAAAAGAAAGAAAGAATGAAAACAACGCACTACGAAAGATTTTTGTTGCTTTCAAATAGATATACTTGAAGCTTGACCCCCGGAGGTCACCGCTGATATGATGACCACAGCATTATCAAGATGTTTTACACTCCATTTGTCGGATACATTCTCTATCGCATAACATTTAAAGGCACATTCTTGTCCACATTCACAATACAGGAAAATACTTATTATTAACAACTACAATATGCTACACGGTAAAAATAATAAACCAAAACTTCAAGTTCTCGCGGCGCTCTGTATCAAAAGTAAGTAACCAACACTGTTTTAAAATGTTTAAAAATGCATAATATGTCTATATTATTCAAAAAATCATGCTTGAATAAAGATATGATTTTTTAATCATATATATATATATATATATATATATATATATATATATATATATATATATATATATATTCATGAATTATTCATACAAAAACAAATACAAAAAGGTTAATGATTTAATTGGCGAGAAATCCATCGTCGCGAAAAATTCAAATAATATACAAAAACCCCGAACGAGATTTTGTTCTTGTTTTTACTCTCAGTAATAAGAGGACAACGAAAATATATGTATTGTTGTAATCCGAAAAATGCTATTAGAAATGAGTTATTGTTTTTGGAGCGTGCTGTCGCAACGCTGAGTTTGAATTTAAATTTTACAATTGTGCGTTCTTATACAAATATGGTGATAAGTGAATTCTTTTTTACTGGTATATATATATATATATATATATATATATAAACACACGTCACTCCTCGTTTACATCACAACTCTTTGCCTACGTCATAACACTCACTTGTTCTACAGAACTCACCAACTTTTTTAATTGATGACTTTTATTTATTGAAAAAAAAGTTTGAACAAAGTAACTATAAACAATTTTTTTTGTTGCTATCCTCTGCCAGCCACAATGATGGAGAAAGCATTACCTCGAACCATCGCCAGTGAGACACGCTGCAAGAGCCACTCCGTTTCACGAGGCTCATCACTTAATCGAGACGCAATCGCGCCAATCCTCCGAAGGAACGCCATCGAACGAGGGCCAATAAACCCAGACTCACCAATTGTCTCTGTCTACCATGATGATGCCTTAAGAAAATCGAAAGCTTGGACTATATTTTTTGTACAATTTTTGATGGAATTTCCTTCTTGTCTGAGAAAAATTATTTCTAATTTGGAAAAGTCGATCATTAAAATTAATCGGCACAAAATGTCTGTCGTTTTTAATAGTATTTGCCTTAATGAACATTTGCTGTCTCAATACTCAGAATTCAGTTTGTTTCGATGTGTATGTGTTATTTTCGTGTGTTAACGTGTTGTCTAAAAAGTATCAAAAAATACGAAAGAATCTTTTCTGTGACTTTTACTACAACAAGCTGTATAGACTTATGTGAAAAGACTTTATTCTTTAAGTATCTTGACTCATTTTTTTCTAAATGCAAAAAGTATCTTTAAAGCTCTTGATAACTAAATTGCCTGTCGCTACATGGAATATAAAATTGTCTCTCGAAAAATATATATTTTCTTTTTTCATATTTTCAATTAAATTCGGAAGAGAAAAAAAAAGAATTCGTATAATTGATTTTCTTGTTTTTCAATAAGCAGAAATAAAGGCAAATAAGGTAAAAGATGAAAGTTTGGCTTTTCATAGAAGAAACAATTTAATCTTACCTTGCAGGCTAGATTTTCTTAATTTATAAAAGTATGTATTCAAATCCCACAAGATTTTAGAAGTATATATACTACTAAAGGCAATTATTTAAGGTTTCTGTTTTTAGAATTACACACACACACACACACACACACACGTTCACACATGTATATAATATAGTTTTAAATAAACAAATATATTATATAAACAAATTTAGTAAAAATAGAAAGTCGCCCAGTATATATTTCTTATTTTCAGTTATACAATTTATTTATTTATATTTATGTCGGTTTGAATCACTGAAACATTATTTTTCTTTTATTTATTCGGTTTATTTTATATTATTTGATATTGCACAATTATTCACGTATAAAAGTGGAAATAGAACAAAACATTTTCTTGAATGGATTAGTCAGAACTAGGATTTTAAAATTAAGTTTTATTTCTGGTTCCAATCCTTACTGTTTTCTGAATATATATATATATATATATATATATATATATATATATATATATAATAAAGGTCCTGAAACAACGGTACATGTTCCAACCTCATTGACGTGTAAGAAAATTATGTAAAGACAAAAAATATGTATTTATATCTGTATTGTCCCCTAACAGTATAAAACTTTTGTTATATATATAATAAAAGTTACCTACCTATTTAATTTATCTATCAATTTATTGGTGTGTATCGGCGATTTTTTCTAAATTACTTCTCATGGAAGTGTACATCTCTTTGTGAATGAGCGTATATATATTTATATTTACTCAACCCTCCATGAGGTCAGGTTGTGACACAAGGTCGGTTTAATGTACGAAGCCCAAGCACATACACCCGGGCTAAAAACAAAAATTCCCGAGCCCTCGCAATCTCTCTAGTGCAATGAGAGGGCGCGGCCTCGGGCAGCTGTTCCCCAGGGCTGGCAACTGTCAGTATAATTTTCCTCAGTTGCGACTCTGTCCTTTGACAGAGTCACCCGTGAGTGCATTCTGCCCAAGGACAGAGAAGCAAATGAGTGATGATAAGTAATGTGCTACAAATCACTCGAGAGAGAGACAGAGAGAGAGACATAGAGAGAGAGACAGACAGAGAGAGAGAGAGAGAGAGAGAGCAATTTACACATTGAGCGTATATATATATATATATATATATATATATTGATGTCATCGATGGTAAAAGGGCGTAAGTGCATTTTTTGTAAAAATGACAGCAAAAAAAAAAAGGAAAAATAATCATGCACTATTTCTTATAATACGATTTTTTAAAGATTGAGAACTTGACAAAAATTCTTTATTTTGACATATTGTCTATGTCATATTAGAACAGTTTAGTAATTTAAAAAATTGAAAAAAAAATTGCTTTTAGAATTACACCGACAATATGCGTGTGTACTTCTGCATATACTTAAGTACACGCGTATACATATAAACGTAATTATGTGTAATATGTTACCAAGATGCAAGAAAGTGTTAACGTTTTTTGTAAATTTTTCTATACTTATTTATACCATCATTAGAGATCATTCTGAGAATGCTGCAAATAAGTAACTAATAAATGAACCATATTTTATGATTCATCTTGATTGTCCACAAGTGTATTATTATCAGTGTTACTTTCAATTCAAACTAAAATTAATTATTAATTAAAAATTCTCCGCTAGAAGAAAAACATATCTGAAAGTGTAACTGTGCGTGAATGAATTGCAGAAAAAACGTTGTCAATGCTTAAAGAATGTCTACGGTTATGACGACTTGAGAAATAATGAGACATTATGAGAGAAAAAAAACAGAACATTTATTTCTCAGTAAAGAAATAAAAGGGAATGTCTATACTTTAATATTTTGAATAAAAGAAAAGCCACGGCAATTTAAGAAATATCTCTATATCTCTGAGATGAGGTAGTATGATTATTTACATTATTCGGACTGTTAGCCTCATCTTCACTGTCATATTCACAACGTTTCGGCCGTTGTACGCTCCGGCATTCTTCAGGTGTTTGGAATTTCGAACCAAACCTTTTATTTCGTCCACCAGGGTAGATTGTTCTAGTTCCACAAGGACACATGGCCAAGTGAATAAAGACGTTGGTTAGATCCATTGACGAGATCCAAAGAGTTGTGAGTTCAATACCAAGCTACAGCAGTGGTGAAACAAAAGATAAATAAAGAGTTGAGTTAAAGGAAAATAGCCGAGACATCAAGAAGAGGCATGAAACGTGGAACTAGAACAATCTACCTTGGTGGATGAAATAAAGGGTTCTGTTTGAAATTCCAATCACCTGAAAAAGGCCGGAGTGTACAACGGCCGAAACGTTGTGAATATGGTAGTGAAGATGACGATAACAGTTTGAATAATGTAAATAATGTAAATATGCAATTTAAAAGTTGCTATCCCATCCGTGGTATATTTTAAAGGAGTTTCGGGAACTGTCATTCTCTTTCTATTGTAAAATTTACATTTCCACATTCCGGCAACTTTTGCTAATATCATTTTTTTTTATGCTGGTTGTCGTGGGAGAGAAGCTAAAATCGCTACACTTTCGCCTCACTCCAAACCAAATTGAAGAACTCTAAAGTAGAACTCTACCATAATCCTTACAATTTCATTAAATCTTATTTAAACTAAATGATTATTGTTTCTTTCGCATTTTTTCTTATTGTCGCATAAATTCATGAAACCGCTCAGTTTTTTATTACTAATGGCAATATAATGTAGAAAAATATATACTGAGACGAGGAGACACATCTGTTTTTGAATAAATAGTAGATTCAAGTTATTCGTTTCTATTATACGTACATGAATCCACGAACCAAAATACAATACACTCAGTGGAATATGAAATGTTAAACAAGATTTCAAGCTTTTAAATTTTTAATGAGATTTCTCTTATTCTGAGAGAATTCCTTGTATATTGTCTGTCACTTTGTAAGCAAAGAATGGTGACAACTCATTTCAAGTTAGAATATACATTGGATTGTCAGAAAAATTCATACCAATTTTTAGTCGTTCATGTTCCAACACGTTAAAACACGGCAAATTTATCAACAGATATAACATACTTACATTTCCGATTAGAGCACACTACAAACTATCTTTTGAGAAAGTTTAAAATTACTTAATTCGTGTAACTTTTGCATCCTTATGAAAATGGAAAATTATAAGGTGAATTTTAGAATCTTGATACTTTTTTTTTTACCGTAAAGGCAAAAATGCCTCGCAGAAAAACAAAAAGTTATGTGTTGTGTTCGGTGATATAGCCCACATTGCGCAACGCTGGAATTGGCAGAAACACTAAAGTTATCAATATCCACCATCCATGTGCACATAGTGAAGCTTGGGTACTCAAATTGCTATAATTGCTATAATTGCTGAGAGAAAAGAATCTTTTGAATCGCATTTCATCTGTGATTTTCTGTATAAATGCAAGAAAATGTACCCTTTTTAAAGCAAATCCTGACGGATGATGAGAAATGGATAGTTGACAACAATGTTCAGCGACAAAGATCCTGGAGTAAGCGACAAAGATCCTGGGGTAAGCGACAATGAGCCAACTTTAGCCACCTCAAAAGCAGATCTTCATCTTAAGAAAGTCATGTTGTTCATCTGGTGGGATTAGAAAGGGATTCTGTCCTAGTTTCTGCCAAGTCAATAGATTCTGAAAATTACTGCTCGAAACTGGACGAATTAAAGGCATCAATTCAAGAAAAACGCGCAAAATTGGTGAACAGGAAAGGTGTTGTTTTCTTTCAGGATAATACTAGACCTCACGTTTCTTTGGTAACTCGGAAAAAAATTGTTGTAGCTTGGCTGGCCGTTACCCCCCCCCCCGCCCGCCATATTCACAAGTGATTGCTCCTTTGGATTTTCAGTTATTCAGAATAAATCTGAATGGTAAATATTTTAATTTTGGGGAATGGCATAAAAACAACCTTAACGAGTTCTTTGCCGAGAAACCGCTGAAATTCTGGGAAGATGGAGTCTTTAAGTTGAAGGAAAAATTGAGAAAGGTTGTGTAACAAAATGGTTCATATATATATATATATATATATATATATATATATATATATAGAGAGAGAGAGAGAGAGAGAGAGGGGGGAGTGAGAGAGTGCAGGATACATTAATAGAGAGAGAGAGAGAGAAAAAGTGGACAAATGGAACAACATTGCTAAGGCAGCTGTTTCACGCTTCAATGCGAACACGCACACAGATATATATATATATATATATATATATATATATATATATATATATTGACAACTCACATTCAGTTAAGACCTCTTTATTTATCTGCCTCGCTAGCTAGTTATCTTACCTTGTTTTATGTGCATGGGAGGGTGTGTGTGTGTGTGTGTGTGTGTGTGTGTGTGTGTGTGTGTGTGTGTGTGTGTGTGTGACGAATATGAAAGAATTGTTTCATTGGAACATATATTTCTATAAAGACTCAATATGATTTTGGTGCCATCGTCGCTATATTTTTACATTTCGTGAAATTTCGAATTACTATTTTGCTATTTTTATATATATGTTGTAGAAATTTATAAAAAAAGCGATAGCGACGGAAAAAAAGAAAGAAAGAAAGAAAGAAAGAAAGAAAGAAAGAAAGAAAGAAAGAAAGAAAGAAATAATATTATACCAAGGGAAGGAAAACATAAATAACTAAGAAGGGATACCGAAACCACTTTGTTATTTGGTCAGATTTTGGGAACTATGTCAGGTCTAGAATTGTTCAGCATCCCCTTATGTATATTAGGGGTGAAGAAGGAAAGTCGGTGAAAGAGATTCTTGCAAAATCCAAATTCTATGTCTTTTTATATAAGAAGATATACAAGTGTAGTTTTGAATTGGAAGCATAAATATTCATAGAAATGTGTTTCTACATGTAAAATAAAAGTCTTAGATAAATTCAGACGTCCGTCGTTATCAGTCAACTTTAATATCATTTTCTGCTTGGGTCTAAATCACATTAATTCAAGAATATATTATAACCACATCCAAGATTCAAGAACACAAACACAAACGCTTAGCTTAGGTACAAAAAAAACTTCTGTCGATACAGTGAAATATTGTAAAATTAGGGTTACGAGGAGAGGCTTAAATTTTTCAGCACCCGAAGACCATTCATGAAAAAAAAGCAAAAAACAAAATCTGATCTTTAATCATTTGGTAGGATGTTCAAAAACCGATAGAGCCTAGAGCTGATTACATAATTCTATGTAATCATTTATATACCGGGTGTAACAACAAAAATCGTGGAACACAATGGGATATTGTCCATCCCACAATGTGTTTAATATCTAAAAAAAACACTAAACTAATTGAGTTTCTTTTTCCCAAGTTTTACAAATATGACGTTTAGCCATCTTGAAACAATTTGTTCTAAGAATCACTGAAAAACCTTTTGAGTTATTAAGCTAGAAAGAGAATAGGTTAAAATCATTTTGTGTCAGCCCTAATATGTCTTTACAACTGAGTAAAGGTGATAGGAAAAAGTTCATTCAGACCTTCAGTAATGGTACCAACATTTATACTCTGGTTTCCATCTTCAAAGTCCATTCAAGAACTATCAAGAGAACAGTGAATAAGTTTTAAAAAAAAGAGCGAACCGTATAGATGTGGATCATGAGGTCACAACAGTAAGAGGAATCATCATTTCAACTTAGAGCTAGACACATTCTTATTGTTCAAAGTAGAATCCAATAGTATTATAAAAAGCTACGAGAATTCCAGTATGATATCTTTAATCATTTATAAGAAACAACGGTTCAAAGCTGAATCTAACAATCAGACAATTTTGCTGTTACACACACACGCACACACACACACAAAGAGGACCTCTCTCTCTCTATATATATATATATATATATATATATATATATATATATATATATATATATATATATATATATATATATATATATATATATATATATATATATATATATATATATATATATATATAGAGCGTAAACAGAAGAAATCAACATTGTATATTGACTGTTAATTTAATATCTTAAATTGCTCGTTACCATTCATTCGTGATTTCTATATCTATATATATACGAATGCTTGATATTGTGCACTATTTATTCATTTTTTATTAGATCCGATGTACTTTAGACCGTAAAATCTGCCGGATTAAGAAATAAAAATCCACCATTTCTTTGGAAATTAGTTGTTTACGTTAGGATACGAAACGGAGTGGATATAAATGTTTCTAGAGTGTGGGAATCATTTTCATTTATAAGGTATTTATTCAACTTTACTTGATCATCATTATATTTGCTGGGCGCGACGGTCGGAAGCACGTCGGATCTAATGAAAGTTTCCCCATGCCGGAGGGAGCTCATTATTTTCATTAATAAGATTTCGCTAATATTCTATCTATCTATCTATCTATCTATCTATCTATCTATCTATCTATCTATCTATCTATCTATCTGGTTATGCATATATATATATATATATATATGAAACATGCACACTATTTATATAGTTAAGTGACTAAATATAGACGAAAATCAATACTGATTTACTCTTTAATAAATAAGAGGAGCGTCTACTCAAATATGGGTATCCACTAAAAATGACATTTAAAATGATCTCTCTCTCTCCCTCTCTCTTTATATATATATATATATATATATATATATATATATATATATATATATACAATAGAAACAAAAGGAAACTTTTCTTTAGCAACAGGTTTCATCCCCTGAAGGATTTTATCAAGGTAAATGTAAAGATTTTATTTTGCAAAATGTATTTATAAACAGAATTAAAAGATATAGTTAAATTTTCAAAAATTTTATATAATAAAGAACGCTATTTTACATATATATTCTATTTATATCTGAATTTCACGCGCGCGCGCACACACACACATATATATATATATATATATATATATATATATATATATATATATATGTATATTCTTCTGCAGTACCACATTTTTGTTGCTTCAAGTTTTCTCTTCATCTTTATGGAGATCGGTACTCACTGTCATAGAAGAAAAGACATCATATAACAGTTTAGTACGCTTTTCTCTTGTTCCTACAGAAAATTTTGTATTTCTTAGTACTTTACTTAGCTTGTGGAATGCTTCCTTAGCTATCCCAATACACCTTCGGATGTCAGGGTCGCTCTTTCTGTCCTTGGAGTTCGCATTCATTTGCACCTGGCTTTTTAAGCAGTGCTATGAAAATAGATCTAATTGTGTGTTTCCAGTATATTGCCACAGTAGGAGTTTCATTTATTATTTCTGTGATCTTGTCTATGCTGAAATCATCTAAGGTTGCCAGCATCTCTATTACAATTCCGATTGACCCTGTTGCTTTGTTTCTCTTCAATTTGGCCAATGCTGCTTCCACTTCAGATTATAATATTTCCGACCCGTCGATATTTCTATGTATTGCTGATTGTTCTTTTTCGTCGTGGAAGATATCTCCAATATATTTTTTCCATCTTTGGAGTATTTTTTTCTTTTTCTAATATCATGCAAAACCTCATTAGACTTCATGCATCGTGCTGATGAGCATGTCTTTTAGTTAGTTCTCTTATTTTTATGCATGTCTGTTTTATTTGTGATACTCATTTTTCCTATTTGTGCGTCTTTTTCTTTGAGTCATTCCTCTTTAACCTGCCTTCATTTGTTCTTTATTTCTTTGTATAATGTCCTATATTCTGTTCCGCCTCTTGGGTATAGTTTTTTTTTCTCTCTTTTTCATCATGTCGAGAATTCCGTTTATCATCCATTCATTTTGTTCTTCGTTTATAATCTTTTGGGGTTGTTTCGATTGCTGCTATTAAAGCTTGTCTTAAAAATATCCCATTTTCCTTTTGTTCCTCGTATCTGCTTTTCACACTGTCAATTTTCTTTAGATCCATGTCGTTCAAGAGTCTATCGTATTGCAATTTGGGTACTGCTTTAGCCTTTTTCAATTTCTGCAGTTTCACTCTAAGCTTACATATTACTGGAAGGTTATCGCTTCTACAGTCGGTGTTTAGATATGATTTGCAGATTAAAACTGATTCCTGAATCTCTTGTTGATAGTTACATAGTCAATCTGGATTTTTGTTTCTTCCCATAATATCCATATTCGTCTTGGTTGTTCTTGAAACCATTTGTTGGCTATTATTACCTGGTCATTCGCCACACACCATTGGACCCATTTTCCTCCGGGTTCTTTACGGAGTCCTAGTTCGAACTTGTCAACTATTTCACCGTCCTTCTCGTTGCCTACTATGGCCTTCGACTTATTATATTATGATTTCTTGCAATTTGCAAAGGGCTTTGGCGTCATCTAATGTAGAGTAGAACTCCATTTTCTTCTGTACTTTGTGCTATCGGTGCATGCACAATTATGATGGCTATTTTAAAAGTCTTCCTCTTCAGTTTAATCAAAACAATTCTTTCAGATATTTGACAGTATCTCAGGACGAATTTTTTCATGTCTTGGTCTAGTATCAATCCTACTCCTCTTTCATTTTTCTCTCCGCATGCGTGCATGATCCTGTGTTTGTCACTGACAAAATCTCTGTTCTTTGTCCACTCGGTTTTGCATATGTCTAATTTTTTGTTTTAGATTTTCCACAGTGGTTTAATGTTTAAAAATTCCATACCCCGATAATTATATTTTGTTTGATGAGAACAGACGCTAGGTGACGGTCAGATGACATCTGTAGCACATGTCGCTCCTTACCGGGCGAGGGATTAGTTCCAGTAGACTTAACCCCACTTCACGCCGTTACGTTTCATATTTTGTTTGTTAAATGCCATGATATTTTATGGGATTGATAGCGGAGTGGTTTCCCGTTTCCTT
Source organism: Acanthosepion pharaonis (assembly GCA_903632075.3). Classification (NCBI taxonomy): domain Eukaryota; kingdom Metazoa; phylum Mollusca; class Cephalopoda; order Sepiida; family Sepiidae; genus Acanthosepion; species Acanthosepion pharaonis. The sequence continues at coordinate 2,358,642 of CAHIKZ030000320.1, forward strand.
CTTCACAATGGTTATTGAGCTGGTCGTTGTCTCACCAAGAGTTCTTCCGCCCTTTGTTAGGTCTTGTTTTTCATCCTACAGAGTTACTAACAAACCCGCCTCAGTCGTTAAAAGTTGGAGTGGGGTAAAAACATGCAATGATAACAGCAAAAATTGCAATATGAGCACTGTTAAAAAATGGTTGCTGAAAACATTAGGTTTATAATACCCAGAAATTCATACCCAGATGTCCTCAAGGACACATGGCACAGTGGATAAAGGCGTTGGTTAGATCCAGTGACAGACCCAAAGAGTGTGAATTCAATACCCGGTTAAGGTAGTGGAGAACTTTCAGAGGGAAAATTAGCAGGCCATAACTGATAACTGACATCCATCAAATTAAATTAAAGGAAAGAAAAAAACCAGCACCCTAGAAGTTGGAGTATTTCTTTGCACTGTGTCCACTATAAGATTTTGGTTTTATCTACTAAAATTTGTCCAATGTTATTATTTTGCTTATTTTTTTATATGTTCATCTCTATGTAATCGAATTGCACTAAATTTCGAGAAAGACAAGACAACCTACGAACGGGGGGTGGTGCATGCGTGATCAGAATTTAATGTCATTTATTGTTTGTTACTGTTGGAGATACAATCACCCAAAGGATATAAGCATTCATAAACAATATTATTTTTGCATCAGGTGGATTTTTTATGTGATGAATTATTTCTAAGTATTTCATTGAACGTTTTGAATTTTTTTTAATAATAGATGATAAATCTAAGATATTTGTTAGGATCAATAACTTTTCCGGCGAATTATAATTTTCATAGCCTTTTTGTCCTGTTTATAATTAGGATGTCTATAAAACAATGTATCCAAAGAGGACATTAAAAATTAAGTAAGCATGAATTTTTACTAGTGGTCTTTTTATATAGTGAAGTAATGAAATCATTATTTTTAGCATCTGCTAGAACCTTCAGGAAAAAGTTTTTTTTTTAATGTTGAGTTCATAAGACTGAATTATTGAACTACGTTACATTCAAATGCTTCTTTTAGGGGATTTAATCCATCTTTGTTAGGATTGAACTCACTATTCTAGTCGTAATTGATCTAGCAAGACAAGCTTGTTTACCATTACACCACGTTGAAGGGCCCAAGTGATTTTCTAAGAGTAGCTTATATGTGGCACAAAGCCGAAAGTGTGGAGTACCGAATAAGGACCGAACTCACTACTAAGTCCACTCTTCAAGAGGTTTCAACAATTGACTGCCGATTTTCTCATCTTTTACTATCTTTATACTGTTTGATTTTAAATTTGACATGCTTATGGAGAAGAGCGCTCAGTAACGCCTGATGATCATTTAATGTGTGAAACTGATAGTAACCGTGCAGTGTGGATTTCTGTGTCTTCTCTGTGTCATCTCTCTTCATCCTTTTCTCTCACTCTGTATTTCTCCCTCTCTCTAACACATGATTGTGTGTGTGTGTGTATATATGTGTGTGTAAAATGTGTCTAAAAGTTAAAAATTGACAATATTCCTGAAGACGCTATACAGAAGTCAAATTTATTGCTGAAAAAATATTTTGTATACAAGCAGATTTCGTGCATATTTAAGCAGTAATCTATGTTTAATAATTATGGCCTTTTTTTCAGAGGTCCGCCATATTTTTTGCTTCTAAAAAAATTCTTACATCAGTTTCTCTTCTATTTCTCAGCGTCCACTTCTCTTTTCTATTTGTTTATTTAATCCAGTTCAGTTTTTGTAGATTTTGTTAAATAATTTATTCTTATTTCACATTTTCTTTCTTAATTCATTTTTTTTTGTTTTTGTTCTTAAGCAAAAGGTGTTTTTAGATTGACTTTTTAGCCCCGCTGTTTTTTTACTTTATTTACCTTTTGCCTTTTAATTTTTCCTCGTAATATTTTATCCAGTCTTCTCTTTGTAAATTAGCGCCGATTTATTCTTTTTTTCTTTTATCTTCTTCTGACAATCATTATTCTTTTCTTTTCTTTCGTCATCTCTTTTATTATCGAAATCTATTGAAATGGCCACAATGTAGATTAACTTTGGGAAGAAGATTGTATTAGGCGAATCTGTCAACTAAGAACTTTCCTGCATTCAGAACGCTTTTATCTTTTCTTCATTTCTTTATATACTTGAAGAAACGTTTTCTCTTTTTTTTTTTTCCAATTCAATACCTTTCCTACACTGTCCCCTCTTTTTTATATTCAATAATTTAAATATTTCCTTATCTTTTCTTTTTTTTTCTTTCTTCTTTTATGTTTAAAAGCTTTTACATCTTCATTTGTGTTTTAAATCAAATTCTTCTTTTCCGACTCCTACTTTTCATTCCTTTGCATAATCTCTCTCCAATTCTCTTTTATTTCCCTTCTATTTTCTTCATTCAAATCTATTTATTTGCACACAGTTACCATCTACCTAGAGGCCCTTTTACAATTTACTGACGCAACTCCCAGAAAATCGCACTGAAAAATCTCGCTTAACTGCTACAAATATTTTCTTTGCCATCGCAATATCTCTTTTTTTTCTTTGCCTTTACCGCCTTCAAAAATTAGCATATTTCACTTTCCTATGTATATTTGTTCGTTGTTTTCGATATCAAATGTAAACAGACTTTGTGTGAGATTTATTTCTTTATTTTCCAAATTAATTGAAATTTTTATTGGATTTTCTTTTATTTATTTACCTCCCCCATGGACATTTCGCATTTTAATTTATCCATGTAATGATTACATTTTGTGGCACATAATAAATCGTAAGGCGTTACTCTATATCTATGCAGATTAGTCTACTTAGGCAAAAAACCCTTCAGCTATTAACGATATTCAAACAAGGAGAAAAAATGTAGTGAAATTCTTCATGTAACCAAACGAGAAATGGATAATCAATGACACAGACAAACGCCAATGTTCCAGGTTTACAGACGAACACGTCAGCCGTTATCTTTTCTTTGAAATCCATACAATTGTTACCAAATTCATGATTTTACACAACAGCAAATCACATAGAAGATAAATATGAACTGTGCTATATTTTTCAGATATTTAGCATCCCCACGAATTATGACATGAATTTCTGAGATGTGGAGTTATTATCATTTACATTATTAACGTTCTCATCTTTGTTGTTGTTATCACAATGTTGCGTCCACTGGTTTTTCTCCAGCGTTTGTTCGTCAATTTGATGACATAATAATTGTGAAATCAATCCCTGCACCGGGTAGTACAAACTGAAGCTCAGTGGAAAGAGGAAAATAACTGATCAGTACTAAATAAACGCAAGGTGATATATCCTTAGACACGAACTGCAGAACAAGAACATACTCATATTTATATCTATCTATCTATTGCAATATATTCAAAAATATTTCTCCTGCAGTTTATATATATATATATATATATATATATATATATATATATATATATATATATAAAGCAGGATCTGTGTGTGTGCGTGTGTGTGTGTGTGTGTGTGTAACGAATGCACGGCTGCAATTTTCGACGGATTTGCACCAAAATTTACATGCACATGACCCAAGTTAGTGTAAAGGCCAAGACCGACTTTGCATTTCGCAACTCCCATCGATTGTGAAAATAATCGATTTTTCATGTTTCTACGGCAGTTTTCATATAGTTTGCGGCCATTTTGTACTGGCCAGAGTGAGAGCCTATAGCTGGCTGCCACGAATAGGCAGGAGGATTCTATTGGCCAGCGTGAGATCCAACAGCTGACTGACACGAATGTTAACTAGCATGCAAAAAAAAAAAAATCGATAGCTATATTCGTCACAAGTGGGAAAAATTTAAAACTGCATGTCACTATACTCCAATTGGCTCATTCGCTTGCTTAAACTCAACGTTGATTCTGATTCCGCAGAACTGGGTTGGATGTGAAAAAGTATTTGTTGTTAACATTCTTTTTCCATTCGGTTTTTTTAGTTACGAGTCCTTTTTTAAAGCTGATCGTTTTGTGTTCATTTTGTTTAGTTCTTTTTTCGTAACAGATTTATTGTTTAGTATAGAGCTTAGAAAAATTCGCAGTGTGAGATAGGCAAGAAGTAAGGCATGTAGTAACATCAGCACAGCAAAGGGCACTCATTTAAAGGCAAGGAAGGGCAAAAATATTTTAAGTCAAGTGATAGCGATTGCTGTATGAGTCGTACGATTTTTGAATCAAGCACGGGCAACGCCGGGCCATGCTGCTATATATATATATATATATATATATATATATATATATATATATATATATATATACTTGTTGCAAACTGTTAATTTCTATCAATCTGTCTCAGTATCTCCTTCTCTCTGCCTCTCTCTTCCACTCCCCACTGCTCACGCCCCATATTCACCCCCTCTCCTCCACACACACACACACACTCTCTCTCTCTCTCTCTCTCTCTCTCTCTATATATATATATATATATATATATATATATATATATATATATATATATAGGGTGTCCCAGTATAAATGTAACCCAAATAAACGTATGTAATTTTGATGATTTTAATATTTTGCATTTATATTTTAGATTTAGAAGACTGGGAAGATAGCAAAACCAGAACACCAAGTACAACGCCTTTTACAGAAGAACAGATAATTTTCTGTGTGCTAAGAAAATTGGAGGGAAATTCCTAATCACATGCCATCGCGATATTCCGCAGAAAGTATGACAAGAATAAAACCCTTCGCAAAACTTACATTTACCAGTGGATAGAGAAAATTGAGGGTACAGGAACAATCAACAACATGTGAAAAAAGTCTCCAGCCATCAAAGTTGGCAGAAAGCCTACTTTAAAGTCTCCTGAAAACATAGCAGCTATCCGAGATTCAGTCGGCAGAAGTCTGTCCGTAGAAGGTGCCAGGAATTTGGCCTCACCAAATCTTCATCTTTATCTTAAAGAATACAAATAAAACAAAAATTGACCTTAAAGAATACAAATAAAACAAAAATTGACCGCTGATAAGGAAAAGAGAGAAGAAATGTGCAACTTTTTCACAGACAAGACTGAAGACGAGCCAGACTTTCTCGATAATGTATGGTTCACAGATGAAACACATTTTCTACTCTCAGGCCATAAGAATAGTAAGAACAATGTATTCTGGGATTCTGAACAACCGAATGAGGTTATAGAAATACCCCTTCATTCAAATTCACTGCTTGGACAGCTATATCAAAGCATGGCATTATTGGACCATTCTAGTTCGAAGACGCGCAAGAGCAGCCGTTGACCGTCTCTATTTGGAGGTTCTGGACAAATTCTGACATGGATTGGGGTTCATAAGCCGTGGCAGAGGTGCAACCAGGGTTCAGAGTGGGCACCAGTAGTACCAGCAAGATGGAGCCACCCCTCATACAGTAAATGTATCTCTGGAGTGGCTGAACCAGAAGTTTCTCAACCGACTCATCAGCCGTAAATGCGAACCTGAGTGTTCTTAGCATTCCCTTGACCTTAACCCTCAGATTTTTATCTGTGGGGATATCTGAAGGATCGAGTCCACAGGAACAACCCCCACACCATCTCAGAGTTAAAGGCAGCAATCACTCAAGAAATCAGAGCTATACCAAAAGAAAATGCATCAAATTTGCCCGTAAATTTCAAGTGTGTCATCAGCAGAACGGAGCACATTTGGAAGCATATTGTATAAATGACATGTTGTTTGTAGTAGTCGATTTCCTAACTTCTCTAGGTTTCAGAAATATATGATTTGTCTATAGTTTATAAACAGAAAATAAATGGCGTTTACATTCTTGGGTTATATTTATTCTGGGACACCCTGTATATGACTTTTATATCTATCTCGCGTGTGTGTTTGCTGTAGTGTGACGGTTACCCTGTTAATTTTATCTACGGGGGATTGCTGAGTCACTCACTCGTCCAAATCAAACCACATAACCCAACAACACATTTCTTTTTTAATTCCTTCTCTTTTATAGTATAATTGTAGCCTCCTGTCTGCCTAAGCTAAGCTTAATAAAGATCTATATTTACAACATAAATATCTACCTATCATTGTTCATATCTATCTATCTATCTATCTATCTATCTATCTATCTATCTATCTATCCGAAACACACACACACAAACATGCATATATATATATATAAATATATATCTATGTGTGAGTGTGTGTGCATTAATAGAGGCTTCTCTTAGGCTTTTGTTTATGTAACATTTTTTTTCGTTTCTTTCATGGAGTCAACAATCTTATCGACGAGCAAGTAGTAGGGTCTATTCATCAATTGTCTTAGGAAATTCACCTTCATAATGGCTGCACGGTGTTCGTCGTTGTTAAACGATCTGTTATCCTGGCGTCGCACAGTTACTATTAGAATGACAAATCAGAGACACGAACAGATTCGGCATGCATGGGAAAGAAAGCATTAAAGAGATTGAGACAATGTGAATGGGAGATGAAACATTATTTGCACACTCTATCATTCTCCTCTTTCTCTTCTCTCTCTCTCTCTCTCTCTCTCTCTCACGCACACATACACGTACGCACGCACGCACTCTCTGTTCTGATTATTCAAGATGTGAGCTTCCTGTTTTTTATGTTTTTTCATGGGAAGTCCCTTTGCCAGTTATCATCACCAAAAAGTGAGCGATAATTTAGCCGAATATATATATATATATATATATATATATATATATATATATATATATATATATATATATAATAATAAATTAACTGATTGAAAGATTAAGCAGTTTCCTAGAAAAAGTAAACTAAGTAATATTTTCAATAAAAATACACTAAAATTAAGTTACAGCTGTACTGAAAACTTTGAAAAAAATTATTAAGAAACATATTGCTAATATCTTCAATAAACACTTAGACAAAAACCAAAGAAATTTAGACAATGTTAAAATAAAAATAAAAACAGATGAAGATAAACAAAAATTATTCAAACGTAGAAATCCTCATAACTGTCCTCTATAAAATAAATGTCGCACGGAATCATTAGTATACCAATGCAATATTTCATCTATTGAGAATCCCGAATACATAAAAATCTATATAGGTTGCATAAGCCATGAGTTCAAAAAGCGGTAAATTAACACCAAACTTCATTTAGGATAAATAAATACAGAAATCAGACATCACTTTCAAAGTATTTCTGGCACTTAAAAGAATCAAATAAAACACCTACAATAAAATGGAAATTAATAAGAAAAGCTAGAATATGCAGGTCATTAAATGACCCATGTCCTTTGTGCATACATGAGAAACTATATATTACTAAGTTTATAAAAAATAAAAATTTACTGAATCAGAGAAATGAAATAGCTATTTTTGCCGTCATTGTCAAAAATTTCCATTAAATAATATTTAAAAATAAAATTGAAAAATGTGAGCTGGTAATATACATACTTATATTTGATATGAAAAAATAATTTTAAATAATGTAAGTAATTTAGTAAGAAATATAGTCTATTTAGTAATTAAGAGTAAAAATATTTTAAAACTGTAGTTAAATAAAACGTATTCTAACACAAACAAACCTAAAAAGAATTTTCAAGTATACACGTAAGGAAAAAATGCCGAAAAACTTTTTGCCGTTAATAAAAAAAAAACCCAGACGACGACGACATGCATTTAACGGATTCTCCAGCAGGATTCGAACCTGCGTTCACCTAGATCTGACCTATGGGCTACAGAGTACATCGATGACCAAGCAAAGATTTATCGAATATTCTGGACAGTAAACGTAAATAAATATACTGTTTAAATAAACGGAGTTTCTACTCAAATATGAGTATCCACTATACAAAACCCGGCAACAGTTTATGAATTATATCAGGTCATCCCATAAGTTCTGTTCGAATTTGAACTTTTTGTTAAAATGAACGAAATTTAAAGAGTATTTTATAATGTCTAATGGAGCTGAACATTATTTTTATGTTTAGATGCATTTAAACTGATCAAATTTTATTTCAGAGAACAATAAAATTAAATTTTGTTTGATTAAAACCCTGCTAATATGGAAATACCCAAGAATCATTTGAGGCACATAATGCTTTATGAGTTCAAGAAAGGAAACTCAGCAGCCAAAGCGGCTAGAAACATTCACTCAGTTTATGGAGAGGAATGTGTGAATGAAAGAACTTGCAGAAGATGGTTTGCAAAATTCAGAGGTGGAGATTTCACCCTTGAAGATGAAGATCGAACCGGACGTCCAGTTGAGTTTGATGAAAAGCTTCTTGAAGCAGCCCTTGAAGAAAATCCTGCTTTATCAGTTGAGGAATTGGCAGTGGTTCTCAGTTCAAACCATACAACTGTTCATCATCATCTTCAACAATTTGGAAAAGTTCCTAAACTTGGAAAATAGGTGCCTCATGAATTGTCTGAAAACAACCTCAAATCCCGAGTTGGCATCTGCTCTTCTCTCCATTCTCGCCAACTTGTTTCACATTTTTTGGATAGTCTTGTGACTGGCGACGAAAAATGGATCTTTTATCGAAATGGCTTGGTAAAGGGGAAGGACTCCAGCCACGGCCGAGAAGGGAACTTCATCGGCAAAAGGTTCTTCTTTCAATCTGGTGGGATCACCAAGGAATAATCCACTTTGAATTCTTACCACCTAATGCAACAATTAATGCTCAAATATACTGTCAGCAATTAGAACGTTTGAACCAAGCTTTGAGGAAAAAAAGACCTGCTCTAGTGAATCGAAAAGGGGTGATGTTTCATCAGGACAATGCGCGACCCCACACAGCAAGAATCACGTCACAAAAGATCGAAGAACTTGGTTCGGAGAAAATTCCTCATCCACCTTATTCTTCCGATCTTGCTCCTTCAGACTACCATTTGTTTCGTAGCTTACAGAATCATTTAGAAGAAACAGCTTTTGTAACACAGGAAGAGGTTAAAACTGACATTTGTGAGTTCTTCGAATCAAAGCCAAAAGAATTTTACAGTAATGGAATTAGTAAGCTTGTTAATAGATGGAAAGAAGTCATATATAATCAGGGAAAATACATTGTTGATTGAATCTGTAATTAAATGTAACATTTGGTCACTTGTTTTCTTTATTCAAAATTCGGACAGAACTTATGGGATGACCTGATAGTTATCCTTTACGCACATATTTTATATGACCTAGTTGTACTCGATTAGTGGATAATGATGAAACGATCAGGAAAACAGAAAGGAGGAGGTTAAGACGTGCATGGATTTTTTTTTTTTTTGAGCGATAATCGAGTTGTGTAATATTTATAAAAGATGTATTTCTGAAGTTGTTTAAATGGTTCCTTAAATCTTTATTCTCGGTTTAATAAATAGAAAGGAGAGATTTCAATCTAATTAAACTAGTAGAATTAAGTAGAATTTTGGAATACTGCATAAAGTAACTTATATAGTCAGTTGTTTAATTTTACGCTTCTCTCTCCCTCTTTGTCTTCCTTTGTTTCTCTCTCTTTTTAGTTTCTTGATCCAAAAAGACGACATTTGTTGGTTTGCGGACGATTTAGTCAAATCTGAGTACAATATAAATGAGTTGGTTATATAAGAATTGTGTAAATGTCTCTGCATGAATACACCCATTTGATTATATCAACGATATATATTTTATATAAAATAAATTACACAGAAATTGATAGATAGGTATTATTAAACCGAAATAGATAGATAGATAGACATTATTAGACCGATATATATATATATATATATATATATATATATATATATATATATATATATATATATTGACTGAGATAGATTTTTGCTTTTGTTTATTGAAATAATAACAACATGGCTCGATTGATTATATGTTTAAAGCGATGGATCAATAGTAATCACTGAGTAAATAAACCGAATCAGAGTAGATATCTATCTCCCTTTGTCATGTGTATGTTTGTGTGGTTAGAGGAGAAAAAAGAAAACGATAAAAGTAAATAGAGGGAGGTTCGAGAGAGTGAGAACGATCTCAGCACGTATCAACCTCAGGATATTTATATCTATCTACTTCTGTGTGTATATATATATATATATATATATATATATATATATATATATATATGTGTGTGTGTGTGTGTGTGTGTTTATTTGTGTGTGTGTGATGGTATGTGTGTTTATGTACCTTTATAAGCGTATGTGTATTTCTGAGAGAGAAGGAAAGGTAGACAGACAGAAAGAAATTGAGAAAGCTAATAAGTACGCATGTGTACACGTAGCCATCGGAAAAGCAAACTCCCGACGGTGCGTTCCACTGATTGCAAGACCTTAACGCACCCATACCGCTCCAGTTCTGTTCCAAGTGTACCAAAGTCGATTTACCTGTCATAGTCTTACGTGTCCATTTGACGATCACTCACCGATAAATGCACATGGCTGCGGGGTTCATGACGTGGCTGACGGCACAGGACCGGACACACGGCCACTGGGATTTCATGACACCAACACTTGCTGACCATTCGGTTTCAGATAGGACAAGTGAGCTGATTTGAAACAGTCATCATTTCCTTTGTTCACTCGCTTAACGTTCGTCCATGTTGGTCACCTTCGTATTTTCTTTCCTCTCTCTCTCTCTCTCTCTATCTCCCTCGCCCGCTACCCTCTTTCATTTCTAGACTTATCGCATTTTCTCTTTATCCCTTTCCACATCTGCTGGTCTTCTCTCTCACTTTTTCTCTATGATGCTGTTGCTGCTGCTTCTGTTTATATCTTCTCTCCTCCGTACTGATTTATTTTTTTCAGTTGCTTTCTCTCTCTTTCTAATTTTCTCTTTCCTTCTATTTGTAGTCTGTCTTTCTCATTCTATTTGAAACTTTCTCTCTCTTGCTTTTTCTCACTCTCACTCTCTGCATTCTCTCACTCTTAATCCTTTTTTCTCTCAGCTGCTTTCCTCTCTCACAATCTATATTATTCCCTCAGCTGAGTTCTCTTTTATTTTTTCCTCTCACTTTCGCTTTTCTCTCTTTTTCTATCTCCCAACTTTATTTCTCTTATTTTTTTCTACTGTTTTTGTTTATATTTTGTTTATTTTCTTCCTTCTTTTTCATCGTTTCTTTTAATTTTCTTTTTTCCTTCTTTATTTGAGTGTCTCAATTTATTTGCTTCTTTGCCTTCTTCCATTATCTGCTATTCTTTTTTATTTCTTTTATTTATACATTTCTTCTTCTTTTACTTTCTTTCTTTCTATCTTTACTTATTTCACTTTCCTTCTATCTTTTTATTTCTTATGATTTTTATTCTTTCTATTCCCTTTTTTCTGGATTTTACATTTTTCTTTTACATTGAAAGTTAAGAGAAAACGGGAATGAACGAATAACTTCTAAACTTTCGCTTTTCCAAAGTTTTTGCCTTTCTTTCCATGCCCATGGTTTATTTAGTTTTCACGTGGACATTTGTACTGCGTGTCTGTGCTTTAGTTACATACACACATACATACATACATACATATATATATATTAAGAAATGGACAAGGTCCGACAATTTATTTATTAAAGACATTTTTTTATTTTTTTTTTTATTTATTTATTTTTTATTTTTTTTTATTTTTTATGTTTAACGTTGTTATTTATAGATACAAGTATTTGAGCAAATGCTCTGTTTATGATAAACAGTATTCAGGCCGGTAAATGTTATTTAATACTGTTTATCATAAACAGAGCATTTGCTTAAATACTTGTATCTATAAATAACAACGTTAAACATAAAAAAAATGTCTTTTAATAAATATATATATATATATATATATATATATATATATATTATAAATTAATTTAACTTACTCAAACTTTCTGGTATCTCAAGGTATATTGTTATTTACAGAATTGAAATAAATTCCTCTGATCCCTCGGATATCACTGGTATAAATGGCAGTGTGCCTATATATATATATATATATATATATATATATATATGTGTGTGTGTGTGTGCGCGCGCGTGTGTGTGTGTGTGTGTGTGTGTTTGGCGAGAGAGAGAGAGAGAGAGAGAAAAATTCTGGTCGAAAACACAAAAATTCTATATAAATCACATTATCAAAAACATCGCGTTATTAAAGAGGCCCTGTATATCGAACATCTCTCTCCTACTATCAACCTGACCTTATTTAATAGTGGAAATGGAGTGTCAAAAAGTTTGTTTGTTTTTTCTAAATAGGAAGACGCTCACGCGTATTCCCGCCGCGCTCAATACGCGCAGTCTCGGAATGAACGCTCCTATTCAAGACAACACAAAAATAAAATACAACTTGAACAGTCAAAACATGAGAAAAAAATAGAAACACCAAAAACAGACCCACCTTCAAAATGGCTAAAGAAGTGGCCGAAAAGCGCTTGAGACAATGAAAATTATGGAAAATTTCTATACTCCCTTATTACTATAAAACGAAAAAACAGACCTTTCAGAAGCTTAAAATGTTAAAATGGGAAACCCTCCAGCATTCACTGTATTTCTCCTGATTTGGCTCTTTTGAATTTTTATTTGTTCTGGTATCTAAACAGTTAAAATGTAGTCCGTATGATGAGATGAATATGCTTATATTCATCGAAATAAATTATGACTGACTATGGATTTTAAAGTTTTTCTAATAATTATTATATATATATATATATATATATATATATATATATATATATATATATATATATATATATATATATATACAAACAAAAGTTTAATTAAACAGAACTGATAAGGTCTGCCTGTTTACATTTTTATTATATCTTTCCAATTTTCGAATAAGATGTTGCATCGAAATTTCGGATAAATTGTCCAAAGTTCATTTTTGTTCTGTTGATTTTGTTCAAGTACTTTCAATCGTCTCAGTCATTTTCAAGAACAATGTGGTATCTGTTTTACTAGTAAGATTCTGTTAGAAACATTCTGGTAATCTTTAGAAAGCTGAAAGTTTAAAATAGCCCCCGGTGACGTCATGTGTAACGGTTAAGGAGAGCCAAGATCGTATTCTTATTTGGTGCAGTCAGATAGACATGTCGGTTGTATTTAATGAAATTTGTTTGGATAAAATACTTGCTTCCTAAATATACCTGATATAGTCTTTTTATACCATGGTGCATTTAGCTTTCTTTGTTCCCATCAAATATTTTCAAACCATCTTCTTTCTGCTACAAATACTGGCATTTGTTGATTTGCTTTCTATGTTTATGAACCGTTTCAATTTTCATGTGAATGTAAATATTCATGTTTTGATCTCAAAGTTATTTTGCGTACTTGTAAAATATATTATCCCATTTTGTTTTTTTAACCCAATGCATATATGCATTCGACGTTAATTTTGTCTTGTATCAATATCCATTAAATTGATTTGCACAGCAGTATTTTTTTTTAAATATTTTATCCAAATTACTAACATTCAGACATATGTACAATATATGTAAATCTGTTATTTGTTAAATTTGCTTCCGTGGGAGCTTTTCTCTGTTCTTACTTTGAGTCAAGTTTTTATGTAAAAATTTAAATTTGTATACGTAGGCATATGAATAAATCTGTCATCGATAGCTGAAAAAGTATTTAATTAATACAAAAATATTTTTCAACAAAATTTTCCTTGTCAGTGCACTTAATTCAGTGTTGAATATTAGTTACATATATCAAAACCTATACAGTGAAAATTTTAGATCCAAATTATTGAATGATCTTGTATGTTATTTCAAAATATTTACACATATTCTTTCTTTTTTCTTTCTTTCTTTTTCTCTTTTTTTTACTTTCTTTTTCTCTTTTTTTTACTTTCTTTTTCCTATCGTCATTTTGATTCATTTTCTCTTTTTGCAATTTTACCTTTCTTTTTTTAACCATCTAGACTCTTTCTATACATTAAAAGAAAAAAGAAAAAGAAAGAATATAGATTTACATTTACAATAGGCTTTTCATTTTATCTTTCATTTGTAAACTCCGAAATTATTTGTTTTTCTGTTTCTTTCTCATTTCTTCTTTATCTCACTAATTTATTTTACTTTCCTCATTCATTCATTCATTTTTTTCTTTCTTCCTTTTTCATGTTATCTCCATTTTCAAATAAACACGCATCTATATGAATTGAGATGATTTCAACCCATCCTTTTCAGATTTTTCAAATTTATTGCCAAATCTTCTTCCAACTATCTCCATATTTTCGAGGGTGACTTCTACTCAAGTAATCAATAATAATTCCAAACATTCACTGATAATATTCGCCTAATTCATCAAATGTTCCCGCATCGATGCTCGCCATGTTATTCCAGAACAAGAAACACTAAAAGAAAATGTGTCATGTCACCTGATTTGTGTTTAATGTCGTTGATAGTTGTCGATTTAGAAAAGGCACGTTATTTTCGGAAGTTAAGACTTGGCGTTCGCGGAGCAGGAAGACGTAAGGAGGCGTACACTATTACGATGAAGACATATTCGCTTGTGCCCTGTTCCTTCAGGATGTTGGCAATCATGGCTCTCCACAATTTCCTGTCCTTCGTAGCTCTTACTAAATTGTGTTTTTTTCTTATCTCTCGTTATGCGTTGCATTCCTCTCCACTCTTGCCTCCAATATGTCTCGTCAGTGTCAAATTTTCTAACCCTTATTTCCTCATTATGTACCTCAGAAAGTTCAACTATCTCTTTCTGATGTGAAGTATAAGTGTCCTTTCTCTAAAACATTCGTCATTGCTCACATCTTCAGTCCATAGTATTCTCAGCATCTTTCTGTAGAACCACATTATTTTCATCTCAAGTTTCTTCTTCATACATGTGATTAATAATTGTGAATCTGTTATTAAGGAATTGTTTGCTTATAGCTCTAAACATACGTAGACAGTTATATCCAAAAACCTTTGCAAAGGTAGGTATATATAAATGACTTTGTAACTGACTTAGATAAGATTAATAAGTAACTTCATCACGATATATATTGATCTGGATATTGATCTGGATATTGATCTGGATATGTCAATGTAGGTGTGAAGTAAGACTTCCTTCATATACACATTTAAGCTTTGGAATTTTTATATTTTCAGACAATTTATAAGTTGCGTAATTTGATATTCTGAAGGGATGTGTGATCATTATTCCATAAATTATTCTGTTCAGCGTTCTGAACTTTGTCTCTCTCGATTACTACATTAAACATTATTCCAGAGGAATCTTTGTTACTGGATAATTGAGGAAAGCAAAACAAACAAACAAACAAAAAAAAAAAAAAAAAAAAAAAAAACAAACAAAAAAACAAAAAAAAACAAACAAAAAAACAAAAACTAAAAAGAATAAGATTACCGAATATGACATACGGACGAGAAGACCGAAGAGTACACCGGCCGAAACGTAATGATTAAAAACAGAAATGGTCGAAATAATTCATTGAATTTTATTATATTATTGAAAGCTTGAGTGTTTCTCTGTGTGTATGTGTACACGTTAGTGTCTGCGTATTTTTATATTATTTATTTATATTAATCATTTAAGCCCCAAGCAAAGTGATAAAGATATTATGATGCTAGGAATTACTGAGAGTGAAAGAAACAGAAAACATTATTGAGGAGAACGGAAAAGAAAAGAACAGAATTCAAAGAGCTAGAACATATGACGATTGATCGTAGTTGGCAGGAAAACAAGAAGCCGGAAGAGTGTGGGAGAATAAACTATAGGATTTATGAGTACATTTAGCAATTCAACAATAAAATGATGAGCCCTAGCTGCCAATCTAGTACTGCGCTTATATTCGTGAAGTCGAGGTATCAAAGAACAATTAACATAAAAATATTTATAGGAGAGTCACAGGGAAACTACATTACGATTGAAGCCAAGATGCCAGGTCAGGACTGACAACATTGCGAATTCTTTTTTGCCTTTTGTTAAGAATCTCTAGATATATAGCAGGAGCACCAGACTAGATGTGGCAGCAATATTCGATGCGCGGACGAATAACAGACTCATAAATGTGCAAGATAGATTATGGCGAGAAAAATTGTGTAATATGACACAGTGAACCAACTTTCCTAGCAGACATAGCAACTGATTTAATGTAACTGTTCCATTTCATATCAGCAGAAAATGTTAGAAGGAGCATTGAGTTACTCTATTCCTTTACTCTAAAAAAAGTTCTCTAAGACAATTAAAAGAGAGCTGTTTAGTTTTGGAGGCGTTTCTTGCTCCAGTTAACAACAGATTGAAGGTCATTTTCGAGATCAGCTCTTACTATTAAGAAAATAGTTAAACGTAGTTGTGTCATCAGCATAGGTACCGAGTCGAGAACGGATGACGTTGGAAGTTTGTTGATAAAAATTAGGAACAAAGTTGGTCCGAAGATCGGTCTCTAGGTGGCACCAGCATTAATGCAAATATATCAAAAAAGAGTGGCCGTCCCGAATTCTTAAAAACAGGAACTACAGAAAAGTATTTCCAACAATGTAAAATGCAAGAAACACTAAGATTCCAGTTTAGGAGTACACTTCTTTAAGACAATTGCAAGGATACCATGAAGTTCAGATACCATTCATGCTTTGTGAAGATCAAGTTTAGAGATGATAGTAGAAACTATAAACAGAGTTAAATGAATATCACACAATAGGGGAAAATCAGGCAAAGATACTTCAAATGAGTAGAGAATAGGATTGGAAGAGAATTTACGAGCAAAGCATTCTGCTTCATCAGCAGAAAATTAGATGAAAAGAGAAAAGATTGAAAGCTTCAAATTGGATGAACAGTGATTGAGGACTTACCCATATTTAACAGACTACTACATAGCCGGCAATGTTCCTGAGAACCAAACCTATGACAGGCGTACAGCAGTTTTTTCTATCAGCAAAGTCTTATCCCTATTGAGGACACATTTGCAATCATTGCGAAGAGGCGTCTGTTGTGATCAGAGCTATCTCGTTGTTTAATCGAAACAAAATATGATTCCTGTAAGTAGCAGCGCATTAAAATCACCAAACACAAAAATGTTCAGTGAGTGAGTGAGTGAGACACACACACACACACACACACACACACACACACACACACACACACACACACACACACACACACAGACATACATACAGACAGATAGACAGACTATCAGATATTTTGTCTAACATGCTAACATATTCGAAAGAAAAAAAAATCAAAAGTCGATTCCCTTGCCATTGGAAGATTTGTCCTGAATATAAACACCAAGGTCACGCATATGTACCCTAGAATACTTTCGCGAGAAAGGAAGATAACCCGGAGAACATTTCAAGAGATAAAATTATACGCTACAGAAATTGGTACGAATACATATTTCTTTGGGAGTGAGTAAATCAATGAACTAGCGTCTATTTCTGCACAAAAACAAGAATATTCACCCGCAGGAACAAATCGAATGATTAAGAAGATTTTGGTAGATAATTCAATAAACGAAACTCACGTGATAAAATTTGGTAGGAAAGCTTTAAACTTAGCCGGGAATCTGTTGAAAGTAATTCACGTTCTGGAAGGCCGCCTACACACAGACTATTTTTTCAGAGATTTTAATGGAGGAGCTTCACGCGAAACGTGTGGCTTCAAAAGTTTTTACTCGGTTCTTGTCACAAGACTAGAAGTGATTTCGTGCTCAACTTATTTGAAATCACTAATAATGTCACAGATTTCCTTTGAAATGTCCAGTGATGAATCTATGGCTATGAACCGGAAACAAATTTATTGTCTTCCCAAAAGAATTCATCTGAGTTAGCAAAACCCCGAAGAATGGGTTGCAAAGTCGAAGCAACGCCAAGATCACGACGTTCACCTGTAAAATTCTACACAACAGGCAATAAATAAGGAGTACGACATCGAAATTCTTCACCACTTCAGGGACAAATGGTGTAAGAAGAAAACGGCTGTAACTAGGGGGCGGGGGGTGCAAGTGCTTACTGGTTGCATTATCTTTATTTCTCTTTTGCAAAACTTGATTCACCCTTACAGCCATCTCATCACCTAAAATAACTTTGTTTTCTTGCAATTTTTCCAAAACAAAATTCGCCATTGGAAACGTGAGTTATCAAACCGTGGACAATCGTTATCGTTATAACGCAAGAATATTGCATAAACAGAAATTTTCAGAACATTGTGTATGTGTGTGTGTGTGAGTGTGTGTGTCTTATTTGTAATATCGAAAGCGTTCAAAGTAAACAAACGCTCATTTTAGAAAATAGTATCCATCCATAAAAACAGCATATATATAATAATATATATATATATATATATATATATATATATATATATATATATATATATAAATAAATAAAAAATGTTATATAGTGATTGCTGGAAGGCCCGTCCATGAGCCGAGATTCTGAAAATAACTTCAATCAGTTAAGTAATAAATTTTATATTTTTATTAATCATATATATATATATATATATATATATATATATATATATATATATATATATATATATGCAGAGTGATGCACATAGATAGTATGTGTATGCTTACGTATTTACTACATATACCTGGAATCAGTGCTGAAACCTATGCAAATGCTACAATATCGGATACTGATATTCAAAGTAAGCTTTCTTTAGTTTTATATATATATATATATATATATATATATATATATATATATATATATATATATATATATATATACAAGTAAAAAGAATTGTAACTTAGCTGATTGATGATACCTTCAGCATCTCAAATTCAGAGTTTAGTAGACGGTCCCTTCGAGAATTGTTCCGTCCACTCGTCCAATTCATTGCTTATATTTCTCGGTTTTTCTTCTTTATATGCACTTTTCATTGGTGGAACTTTTTTTCATAATATATGTATGCGCGTGTGCATTCGCGCCCATGCGCTTGTCTTCACGTATGGCCGTAGATGTAGAATGTCCTGATTATTTGTCCTTTTCGTTGGTTTTTTTTTTCACTTAACAGTCACTTCTTTTTCCTCTTTGTATATATATGGGAAAACGACAGTTAAATTTTTATATATCAAGAACAATTATAGGGAAATACTATGATAAAGTGGACAAATAATATAGGACAAAGTAGAAAAATTTTTTTATTTTATTTAGATCTAAAATTCTTATCCCCCCCCCGTCACCTTCATGCGCATGTGTAGTTACATCAACGTAAACATCACTTTAGTCTGATGTAGACCTAAAGGACGAAACGAATCACACAAAAACATTCTCCACTTTGTTATAATATATATATATTTATATATATATATATATATATATATATATATATATATATATATGTACAGGTGCTAGGTGTTTAGGGGAATTTTATCAGTTTGTTTATCTGTGAGTTACTCACCCGGAGATTCCGTGTCTCCCAATCATTTCAGCCTCAGTGCAGTCAGAAATGAAGAATCTCGTGATGTTTCTTACCCCGAAAGTTCGAGTATTATCTCTCCATATATACATCTATATTTGGGTGCCTGTTAAAAGAGACAAAAATGATACCGAGCGCCGATTGCAGTGAAAAATTTAACCATTCTATTGCCAAGCATATAATGACACTACTTTTCTGTGCATCATCACCGGATGTTGGCGGATGTTGCACCGTACTTGCGGCACTGTCGTTATTTATGAACGGAAAATGCACAAGACGATATGAAACGGAAATAGCAAATGTATACTGGACAGAAAGAGGAAGGATAAGAGGACTGATGACAAACTTTTCACTGAATGACGATTGCAGTTAGGAAAATTTCAGGGCGGCATTCTTTATTTCAAAATACATGAAGCCGTTTTTGTCTATTTTTCTGAATAAAATTTCTTTAACCATCCGATAACCTTACAAGAAAAACGCTGAAAATTTATCGGCCCAACACATTTACCAAAATCTGACTTAATTAATAAATATAATTTTTATTTTTTTGAAAGCCATTTTGGTTGGCACAAAAACTTTTCAGTACTTCCTCATGTGTGCGTGTGCGTGCGTGTGTGTGTGTGTGCGCGCGCGTGTGTGTGTGTGTGTGCGTGTGTGTGTGTGAGAGAGAAAGAGACAGAGAGAGAGAAAGTATGTCAATTTATTATAACTGACCAATATTAATAACTGCAGGATGCCGTTGTATTTTTATATGACCAATATATAGTGTGAGTTCCATCTTGTAATATTAGACCTTATTAAAAATATTCGTAAAAATTGCTAAAATGATTATTTAAACATAAAAATATTTAAGCTGCAATAAAATATATATGATTAAAACGACATCCCATATACTCGCATATATTATTATTTTCTTATTTTACATGTTACTATTGGTTCTTTGATAATCTATAAGTTTCAGCATTGATTTCGTTCATTTTTCTACTGTTTCAACATCAAATATCGTTTGCAGCAAATTTTATTGTTTCCCGGTGATCTTTTTTGGTTCTCGATATTCTGTATTCATAGGTCCAGCTTCTCCCTAATATTTGCAAGCTAATCGATCCATTTCACATGCATATTACTCTTTTAATGTTTCTCAAATCCCTTCTTCTGACATCTTTAAAGCTGCATTTCTTTTTTGTTCTTATCTTGACAATATTTGAATTTCTTTTTTTGATTGCTCTATGAGATCCATTCAAAAATAAATATCAGTAGGTATACCCCTTATATGAATATTTATTTCCAATACGATGTGTGTAAAATATTACACCACGAAATCAGTCATTGTAAATACTAAAATATATATATATATATATATATATATATATATATATATATATATATATCAGCCAATTCCGCTACCTTGTTTCAACCTTTCGTTATTTTCAGGCCATTTTAATACTACTGTTTCCTAGTCTAATTCAACTTATATATATATATATATATATATATATATATATATATATATATATATATATATATGTGTGTGTGTGTGTGTGTGTGTGTGTGTGTGTGTGTGTGTGTTAATAATAATAAATATGCATTTTCCTCATCACACCACTGAGTTTCATGCAAAATGTAATCGTCAGGTGCTGATTGAAAAATTTAAATATTGATACTTATACCATACTGTAATGATAGTGGAGCAGTCCATTTATTTACGCGGCAAAAGATAATACACACACACGCACACACACACAGAGAGACATATATATATATATATATATATATATATATATATATATATATATATATACTTACATAAAACCAAGTACAAATCTATAATAATAAAGTGCAGTGTGTCCATCCATCCGTCCGTGTTTCGATCACGAGATCAAATCGTCGCGTCGAATAAACACACCGCATTATTTCTTCTTCTTCTTCTTCTTCTTCTTCTTCTTCTTCTTCTTCTTCTTCTTCTATAATAATAAAGGGCACTGTACGTGTGTCCGTCCGTCCGTTTTTCAATCTTGGTGAATCATAAATAAGCTGAAGTAACAAGCAGTAACTACTGTAGTTACGCGCAATTAAAATTTAAATAAATAACTCATTTAAAATTAAATATCGAACAGAGT